>WBZZ01004287.1:192500-201161 GCA_019918135.1 Paulinella micropora | reverse complement strand
ATAGCTATTAAAGTCACACCTTTATGTAAGGTGGAACCCTAGTTATTCAATATTGATCGGATATTAAGAGGCTCGGTATTAATGTTATAAATATTTATATTTGGATATGTTGCGCGATATGTAGCTTGTATTACGACATGGATTTGTGTTATTGTAAGCGGGATCGTTTATGCATGGCGGCCCCCCTCTTTCCTTTTTTATCACTGGCTTCCTCCTCCTCCTCCTCCTCCTCCTCCTCCTTCCTCCTCCCTCCTTCCTCCTCCCTCCTTCCTCCTCCCTCCTCCCTCCTCCCTCCTCCTCCTCCTTCTCCTCCTCCTCCTCCTCCTCGTCCTCCTTCTCCTCCTCCTCCTCCTCCTCCTCCAGCTCCGCCCTCCCCTCCTGCACCCCCTCCTGCCCCTCCTCCTCCTCCTCCTCCTCCCCCCCCCCCCCCCCCCCCCCCCCCCCCCCCCCCTCCCCTTCCCCATAACATGACATAACATAAACATAACATAAACCTAACACAACATAACATGACGTAACATAACATGACATAACATGACATAACATGACATAACATTACATGACATAACATGACATAACAAGACAAGACAAAACATAACATACATAACATAACATAACGTAACATAACATAACATAACATAACATAACATAACACAACATAACACAACATAACACAACATAACATAACATAACATAACATAACATGCACAACATAACATAACATAACATAACATACCATAACATACCAGAATATACCTTAATATAATAACATAACATAACCTAACCTAACCTAACATAACATCACCTAACATAACATAACATAACATAAAATAACATAACATAACATAAGACATAACATAACATGACATAATATGACATAACATAACATGACATTAACATGACATAACACAACACAACATAACATAACATAACATAACATAACATACCATAACATACCATGACATAACATACCATGACATAGCATACCATGACATAACATAACATAACATAACAAACTATAACACAACAAACTATAACATAACATAAGATAAGATAACATAACATAACATAACATAACATAACATGAAATGACGTGACATAACATAACATGAAATGACGTGACATAACATAACGTAACATAACATAACACAACATAACATAACATAACATAACATAACATGACATAACATAACACATAACATAAAACATAACATAGCATAACATAATATAACATAACATCACATAACATAACATCGCCACATCACATCACATCACATCACATCACATCACATCACAACACATCACATCACATCACATCACATAACATAACATACCTAACATAAGATAACATAACATAACATAACATAACATGGTGACATAACATACAGTAACATACATAACATAACATTACATAACATTACATAACAATACATAACATTACACCACATAACATCACACAACATAACATGACATAACACAACATACTATAACATAACTGTTGTAACATAACATGACATACACAGTAGTTAGTAGCAGCTGTAGCTTGTTACTAGTAGTCTGTCGCACTGGCTTCACGAGGCGCCTCACGATAGTATCAATGAGCCAGAGTCATGCTATATCTGTTACGCAACCACTGTTTTGATAGAATACTTGCCACTAGCTGAGTGGGAAAACAAAAATCGGCGAAAAAAAAATTCTATGTCTGGGACAAATCTGGGACGGTATAATCTGAGTCGAGATCGGTTTGGGGGCTGAGTGCAGATGTGAAACGAGGAGTTTCCTGTGGTTGCGGGCCCGCACGTAATAACACTTAAATATGTAAAGTTTTGATATAACTGCCGGAATTCTGGTGAAAAAGTGTCACCTTGTCACCTACGCTCAGATAGGTAATGAATATTTCTTATATACTTTCTACAGTTCTAGTCATAGTACCCCTACACATGGCGTGTGTAGATGAACTACACATTCTCAGATGTGTATTTGGATCAGTGTTGTTTAAGGCACAATGTCCATCATCCGTGACAAGATAACGATAATATTAATAGTACTGAGTAAGTAACCGGTAGTAGTTCAAGTTTTAGACCGGAATTGTCATCGTTAGGTTGGACAAGAATAGGAAATGGGTTGGTTGTTTCCTTTGTTGCTTGCCGAGCTTTGATTGTCTCCCACATTTTCCCACCAATGATATTAAATCCTCTTTAATATATAGAGGAAGAAGATTGTGTTACCGTGCTGTCAAAGTCAAGTCGGTTGAGAGGGGATGGCTGCCAGTGGGAGACGAACAAACCGGCCGGCGGAGAGCATCTCAGTGCAGTCAACATCTCAAGGTGCTTAAGTTTAATATTATTCATACTTAGTGCCGGTAACAAAAAAGCCTTTTCAAGGGCCGACCCGATGGAGCGACTTTATTAATCATGCTATTGACGAACGCTTGCTTTTAGAAGAAAAAAAAGGCAGGCAAGTTGAAAAATACAATTCAATACCGGTAGTGAAGAGGTGAGAAAAAGAAACTTGAACAAAGAAAAAGTAAGGAAAGAAAGGAAATTTTAAAGGAAAATTAGATCTAACTGAGTCCTATGATCACAGTATTAATATCAGTGTGAATTTTTTTTTTACGCAATCACTCTTGAATAGAAACTTGCCACTCGTCGGCGTGAGTGGGAAGACGAAGCCTGCGGCGTAAGAAGGAAAGTAAAAAAAAGAACATGATATTAATTATCGCTGGAAAGATGCACCAGCCGCGCGCGCGCGCGAGAGAGAGAGAGAGAGAGAGACTCGGAGAGAGAGCATTAATATCAATATTTTCAAACTTGGCGCGGAGTCTTATACGCCCCCAGGTGGCGCACTGCGTCGGCAGTTACTAACACATGCACAATCAGAGACAAGCCGAACTAGGAGACGCCGGAAACTTTCACGGGAAAATACGGTAAAGTTTTGTCGGGAAAACTTTGTCCGCAGATTGCGTGAAAGTTCCGGGTGTATTTGTGGACGTGTATGCATAGGTGTAGGAGACGAAACGGGAAAATACGGTAAAATTTGCTGGGAGAACTTGGACCGCAGATTGAGCGAAAGTTTTTGCTGACATCGGATGTATTTGTAGACAATCTCATGTATAGGTGTATGCACGAATGTATGTAGGAGATGCGCACTTATGAAGGAGAGAGAGAGAGAGAGAGAGAGAGAGGTATATATATATGTATATATATATATATGTATATATATATGTATATATATATATATATATATACACACACACATATATATATATATATATTATATACATAGAGGATAGATAGATAGGTACATATATATAATATATATATATATATATATATAGATGTAGATAGATAGATAGATAGATAGATAGATAGATAGATAGATAGATCACGTCTTACTTCCATCTCTAAACTTACTGACACGGATCAAGTTGCAAACAATGTACACAGGTTGATAGATAGATAGATAGATAGATGGATAGATAGATAGATAGATAGGTAGAGACGGATAGATAGATGGATATAGATGACATAGAAAAGTCGTGGACATTTTTGTGGAATCCTTTCTTGAGAATGTTAATGCTTATATATATATATATACATATATATATATATAAAAGCTTATATATATATACATACATATATATATGTATGTATATAGTAACCTCGAGCTTAGGAAAAGTGAAGAATTTCCGCCTTTTCAAATTTCGGAAAAAAAAAAAACGTATCTTGCGGTGAAAAAACTTGGGAAAATTCCGGCCACCCAAAGTCTTGTGCAAAAACAGCGTATTCTGCGGTGACAAACCACTGGCCGAAAATTTTCACTTGACCTTTGCTCACTCAATGTTGAAGGTAGTATATATATATATATATATATATATATATATATATGTGTGTGTGTGTGTGTGTGTAATATATACATATGCATATACATATACATCTACATATACGTATACATACACATATACATACACATATACATATAGATAAAGTTCACGCGTGGATCTGGCAGTCTGTCTATATCTATCTCTATTTATCTATCTATAGCTATCAATCTACCTAGATCTACGCATCTGCGTATCCATTTAGACTAATCTATGAATATATTATTATTATTATTATTATTATTATTATTATTATTATTATTATTATTATTATTATTATTATTCTGGAGGGGTGCACAAGATGGCACTCCATGGGAAGAGGAGGTGGTTGGGCCTCTCCCCACGAAGGTGACCGCTTGGGGAGGGCGGTCACCGGGATATGCGCAACTCTCAACTGGGCATTTACTCGGTAGGGGTTCGGCCAGGCAGGTTGTGGGGTTGTCTGTTGGATTGTTGGTTGGCTCGTTTTTCTTGGCTGTTGGTTTGGGTCTGGTTTCCTGGTTAGCCCATTTTCGCCGAATTTCCTGCCGAGTAAATGCCTGGGGGCTTCCAGTTCCGGTTTGGTGATCTTGTTGAGGTGAGCATTCGGAGGAAACAGTACCGAGATGGGTTGAAGATAGGATTCACATTGAGCCGAGATGGGGCTGAGTTGACCTGTTCCAACTCGGCTCCATTTCGGCTTCATGTTAATCCTATCTTCATCCTATCTGGGTTTTGTCTCCTCCCTATCTTCGCTTCTTCGGGGTTGCCTAACTGGAACACATGATGAGCGCACGTTGGAGAGGGGCTTCAGTCGGTCCCAATGCCTTGCCAGTGCCTTGCTGCGTTGCCGTGCCTTGCCCCATGCATTCACACCCTCCACCGTTGCATTTCTAACTGAGCAGCTTCGGCTGGGATTACCATACTTGTCTGTAAGACCCTATAGGTACCGCTAGGTTCGCGCCTTCTATACCCACGTGGGGGAAGGAGTTTCAGCGGCACGCCGTCCGATCTGGCTCCACTCGGGGACACCCGTACCTCATGATGTGTATTGTTAGGAGCAGCTGAAAGTCCATAAGGCATGAGAGTAGAGGCGTTGGCGATGCGATGGAGAGTGTGTGTAGTGCGTGAGGCAGGTTCTGGCGACGCTGGGGGTGCTGGCGGGCGCCGAAGGGCACGAAGCGACGCGGCAGCGTCCAGTGACACCGGTGGAAATGCGTGTAGTGTGTGTTGCAGATACCGCCGATGCTATTTGCATGGACGGGCGCTTTCCTCGGCGTAAAGAGGCGCGGCGGTGATGGCCAGCGACATTGGCCGTCTACTACTCTCAATGGATTACAAATACGCGAAGCACGGAGCTACCACTGTGGCCCTTATGGGACAAGGTAGAATCGCCGAAGACCTGGACAATCCCCGTGGGAATGCCTCTTCGACGGGCTCTGGCCCGATGTCCCAGGATGGGAGGATGAGGGCTCGCGTATATGACGGAATTCCTGAACCACGTGGAGAGGCTATCTTAGCTGCGCCTCATCCTTCCTCCCCAAACCTGGCACACGGGTCGGCGCTTCAACATAAGGCGAGCGGCGCTATATGGCAGATGGCACCGCCGCCTCGACGGTACCGGCGGGTAGATCGGTACGACAAGGACGGGCGTAATCTGATTGTCTGGGGGCTCTCAGAACGCGCCAATCTACAGGAGATCGCCTCCAAAATGAGCGGTCTTGGTCTGGTGGTCCCGGTAATGGAGTGGCAAGGCCAGCGAATGTTTCGTCACCTGGAGCTGGTCTACGAGGACGATGACAGCAGGCAGACGGCGTTGCAGCAACTCAAACATCTCAAATTCTTCGGCAGAGGGGTCAATGTGGCCCTTGGGCGCAGGTTCAGGGACAGGGAACGTGTCCGAAGGCTTATTCGCATCCATCTGCGTGGGGAAGCGGCGGTCCGGAAGGAGGAAGCTGCGACGGGATATCGCGTCTTGCCTCTGCATGAAGAATGTGTCGATGATGTGCAGGTGGTGTCTTCGGAATTGGCTGCCGATGCACCTAAGTGTGTGTCTGAGTGTGCTGATGTGCATGTGGTGCCCCTGCATTCGGCGGCCAGTGCAGTGGGGGACCAACCTGCGCAAGCACCTGCAGAGGGGGGCAGCACGAGGGCGGAAGCCAAGCGCGGCCGTCGGGTCCGGAAACGAGCCAAGAAGCACCGCTCCAAGCAGTTCGATACCGGCTTCAAGCTACTCGTCGCGAGTCACAACTGGCAGGGTAAAACGGGATACGACAACGTAGGCACGGCGGAATGGGCATCATTCTACAAGCACGAGGGCTGGCTAGTCATCGGGGCTCAGGAGCACCGCATGGGCAAGAAGCAACTTTCCAAATGCAGCCTGGATGGATTCCGGATTTTTGGAAAACCTGCGGAGGTCAGCGAGAAAAATCGCTGCAAGGGTGGGGTTCTATTCGCGGTGGCTAACTTCCTTGGTCCGTATTGCAACCTGGTGTCAGCCCCCGTCGACCACCGGCAGCAAGTGTGGCTGCGTATCGCCTCGGGTGTTACCGGCGCTCAGGATATCTATGTGGGCAACGGCTACTTTCCCCAGGAAACGCAGGAAGAAGAGTCGTCAGAGGCGTATGCGGCCTGGCAGGCAGCTATAGCTTTTTTTGGAGCCAAAGGTCTTGTGGTCACGGTGGCGGATGCCAACGCGAAGCTCGGGCCGGCATGCAGCCGAAAAGAGGAGGGCATCGTCGGTCAGCACGGGGAGGTCGATGATAAGGGAGCACCGGTACGTTCGGAGAACGGCAACAGACTCGCGGCTGTCCTCGTCGCTTCGGGCCTGCGAAATCTGAGCGGCTTCTCGTGCCCAGTGGAAGGGTCCTACTGGTGGTCCCGGCGTGAGCAGCGCGGCATGGGCACAGGCAAGCACCTCCTCGATTACATCTGCGCGTCGCCTGGCTTGGCATCTGGAGCAAAGTTCGGAGTATGCGAAGATGATCTTGATACGGACCACAAGGCAGTATGGGCCGAACTGACGTGGAGCGGCCAGCGCCGGCCAAAGCGGGCTGCGAAACCTTACAGGTCCTTTCGTGTTGATAAGCTTATTGGTGCTGGTGTCTCGGGTAATGATCACGCTGCGAAGCAAGCGCTGGATTATCTATGCGACAAGTTCGATGACGTATTCCAGCATTGCCTACAGAAGCTTGGAGTACATCAGCTGCCTGAGCTTGACCTATCGGGTGGTGCCGACAGCCAACGGGTGGTAGATGACGTCACCGAGCGAGTGGCGCAGTCCTTCCGAATGGCGGCGCACCGGGTCCTTGGCTCCAGATGTATACGACCCCGTTTCACCAACAATTGGTTCGACGGGGAGCTAAAGGAGCTCATTCAACAGCGCCGGGAGGCCTACGCAGCATACAGGAGGGATGAATCGAATGCGGAAGCCCGTCTGAATTGGCTACGGCTCCGCAAGCAAATTCGGAAGGCAACTCGGGCCAAGAAGTCCGCCTCCTTCAAGCAAGTGCAGGAAGAAGCGGTCAAATGTCAACGCGAGCAATCCTCAAAGCGCTTTTGGCTACTCGCGAAGCGGCTTGGCGGGGCACGCAGAACGAAGGTCTCCGCGCCGGTGCAAAGGGAGGATGGCTCACTGGCGTGTACGCTGCCGGAAAAGGTCGCTCGGTGGGAGGAATTTCGGAAAAATTCGGTGAAGCCACGGGAAAATCCGGCAAGTGCGGCTGTTGTGGTGGAGTGCTGTGCAGAAGCAGGCTCGCTGGAGTGGGAGGAAGCCGAAGCTAAGCGGCAGTTCCACTGGAACGATCGCTTCAGAGATGAGGTGGCACGGGCTATGAAGGAGCACGAAGTAGGTGAAGACACTTGCGAAGAGCTGGACAAGCCGTTCACGCAAGAGGTCCTTGCAAGGCAACGTGCCCTGAATAACCACAAAGCTTGTGGCGAGGACAAAGTGAAGAACGAGATGCTCAAGTATGGCGGCGCCTACATCAATGGCTACTTAACGCAGTACTTCAACTGGATTCGAGAAGCCGAGAGGACTCCAAAAGCTTAGGGCAAGGGAATCATCGTCAATATCCCCAAGGGTGGGGATCCTACGGATCCTGACAACTGGAGGGATATCTCGATTATTAGTTGCCTTGGTAAGCTGTATCTGTCCTTATTAGCTACTCGTCTAACGCTCTTCGTGGATGGCCCGGATAAGCTACGTCCAGAGCAGGGAGGCTTCCGCCCGGGGCGTCGCACTACGGATCAGGTCTTTACCCTTTGGCAGAGGTTGAAGGGGCGTCAGCAGCAGAAGCGGGAGTCGTATGTCCTGTTCGTCGATCTACGCAAGGCTTTCCCGTCTGTTTGGAGAGATGGTCTATTTGAGAGGCTCTGGAAGCTGGGTGTAAGGGGCAAGTTCTGGCGCACGCTACGCAGGTGCTACGAGCAGACTTCGTCGCAAGTGCTAGTTGATGGAGCACTCACCCCCGAAGTACTGGAGGGTGTAGGCGTCCAACAGGGGTCCCCTCTCTCTCCCACACTATTCAACGTCTTTATGGATGAGCTGTGTGATCGGCTGGCGAGTGCCCTCAAGATCACGGATGTGAAGCGGCTGAACGACATCAAGGCACTTCTATACGCGGACGACGTGGCCCTCATCGCTCACAGTCGCACCGAGCTCCAGAAGATGGTCAATGTTGTGGCCAAGTTCGCGGAAGATTACCGGCTGGAAGTCAACTTGAAGCCCGGCAAGACGGAAATCATGCCCATTTACAAGTCGAGCAAGGCGAAACGACCAAGTATCAGGGAGCGAGGTGAGC
>WBZZ01004287.1:167500-175000 GCA_019918135.1 Paulinella micropora | reverse complement strand
AGTCGGGAGATCCCGGACAAGCCATCTCTTTCTAGGGTAAAATTTCGATAGACCCGCAGTTTGTGGGCGGCACATATTCACGCCGGCCCGCACACCGCTATTTGCGCACAAATTTTCTTGTAAAACATGTCTTTCTGGTGTGCGGTGGGGCTGTTGTTGAACAGTTCAAAAAGAAATTTATTTTGTAGAAAGCATTTGTTCCTAAGAAAAGATAACTCAAGAAAGTAAAACATAATATGAAAATATAACATAGTATGAAAAACATTAGAAAAATATCATAAAATAATTGAGATAAACAAGAAACTAATCATGCACCACAAAATTTTTCACTATAAAAACCACATTGTTCAGGTTGCAAGGTGCCAACCAGAAACGGTTGGTAAGATACCGCCGGGATCTTACCCAGTTGGTAAGATATCGCCGGGATCTTACGGTCTCGGAAGATCTCGCCGGTATCTTCGGTTTCTTCTCTTATGCCCAGAAACGGCGGGTCGTCGAAATTTTACATAAGATAACATAAGATAACATAACGTAACATGACATGACATAACATAACGTGACATAACCTAACCTAACATAACATAACATAACATAACATAACATGACATAACATGACATTACATTACACACACACACACATTATAGTCAGTCAGTCAGTCAGTCAGTTAGTCAGTCAGTTAGTTAGATAGTTAGTTAGTCAGTTAGTCAGTGAGTTAGAGTTAGTCAGCTAGTCAGTCAGTTAGTTAGTTAGTTAGTTAGTTAGTCAGTTAGTCAGTTAGTCAGTCAGTCAGTTAGTCAGTCAGTTAGTCAGTCAGTTAGTCAGTCAGTCAGTTAGTCAGTTAGTCAGTTAGTCAGTCAGTCAGTCAGTCATTTAGTCAGTCAGTCAGTTAGTCAGTTAGTCAGTTAGATACTTAGGTAGCCAGTTACTTTGTCAGTTAGTCAGTTAGTCAGTTAGTTAGTCAGTCAGTCAGTCAGTCAGTCAGTCAGTTAGTCAGGTAGTCAGTTAGTCAGTTAGTCAGTCAGTTAGTCAGTCAGTCAGTCAGTCAGTCAGTCAGTCAGTCAGTCAGTTAGTCAGTTAGTCAGTTAGTCAGTTAGTCAGTTAGTCAGTTAGATACTTAGGTAGCCAGTTACTTAGTCATTTAGTCAGTTAGTCAGTTAGTCAGTCAGTCAGTCAGTCAGTTAGCCAGTTAGTCAGTTAGTTAGTCAGCCAATGAGTCAGTTAGTCAGTTAGTCAGTTAGTCAGTTAATCAGTTAGTCAGTTGGTCACTTACTTAGTCAGTTAGTCAGTTAGTCAGTTAGTTAGTCAGTTAGTCAGTTAGTCATTTGCTTAGTCAGTTAGTCAGTTAGTCAGTTAGTCAGTCAGTCAGTCAGTCAGTCAGTCAGTCAGTTAGTCAGTTAGTCAGCCAGTTAGTCAGTTAGTTAGTCAGGTAGTCAGTTGGTCAGTTAGTCAGTTAGTTAGTTAGTCAGTTAGTCAGTTACTCAGTTACTCAGTCAGTTAGTCAGTCAGTTAGTCAGTCAGTTAGTTAGTTAGTGAGTGAGTTAGTCAGTAGATAGATAGATGAGATATCGACTAATGTCAGAAAAAAGGAGCTTCTGATTTCGTCAACCAAGGAAGTCTGTGGGTAAAGTATTAACCCGATGCCCAGCTAAGCCGTGATGTTTGCACGGAAGGGACTGATACAGGCGATACCAAAGCTCCCTAGTACCAGGCGGGGCCAGGGCTCGTTCCATAAGCGCCCCTTGCAGAACGAGCTCCCACCTCCATTACAGAGGGCCAGTAAGCAGATGGAGTTTCGAGACTGTTCGACAGTCTAGTATAAACCGACAGAGCACTGTGGGTTTTATTCCGGGCTCAACAAGCGAGAAAGGGCACCCTGAGGGAACAGGATTGTGCTTCCCGTCGCTATTTCGGCATGTGACTTATAGGCGTATGGCTAGGCACACAAAAGGCACCCCACCACGGGCAGATAGATAGATAGATAGATAGATAGATAGATAGATAGATACATATATAGATAGATAGATAGATAGATAGATAGATGGATAGATAGATACATAGATAGATACATACATAGATAGATAGATAGATAGATAGATAGATACATAGATAGATACATAGATACATAGATAGATAGATAGATAGATAGATAGATAGATAGATAGATACATAGATAGATAGATAGATAGATAGATAGATACATAGATAGATAGATATATAGATAGATAGATAGATAGATAGATAGATAGATAGATAGATAGATAGATTTTCGCGTCCCAAACGCACGCGATGGTTCCCCTGTGTCATTTGTAACTAACTGACTAACTGACTAACTGACTAGCTGACTAAGTGACTAACTGACTAAGTGACTTACTGACTAACCTGACTGATTGACTAACTGACTAACTGACTAACTGACTAACTGACTAACTGACCAACCGACTAACTGACTAGCTGACTAACTGACCAACCGACTAGCTGACTAACTGACCAACCGACGAACTGACTAGCTGACTAAGTGACTAACTGACTAAGTGACTTACTGACTAACCTGACTGATTGACTAACTGACTAACTGACTAACTGACTAAGTGACTAACTGACTAACTGACCAACCGACTAACTGACTAGCTGACTAACCGACCAACCGACTAACTGACTAACTGACAAACCGACTAACTGACTAGCTGACTAAGTGACTAACTGACTAAGTGACTTACTGACTAACCTGACTGATTGACTAAGTGACTAAGTGACTAACTGACTAACTGACTAACTGACTAACTGACTAACTGACAAACCGACAAACCGACTAACTGACTAGCTGACTAAGTGACACTAAGTGACTTACTGACTAACCTGACTGATTGACTAACTGACTAAGTGACTAACTGACTAACTGACTAACTGATTAACTGACTAACTGACTAACTGACTAACTGACCAACCGACGAACTGACTAGCTGACTAAGTGACAACTGACTAAGTGACTAACTGACAAACCGACTGACTCACTAGCTGACTAAGTGACTAACTGACTAAGTGACTTACTGACTAACCTGATTGATTGACTAACTGACTAAGTGACTAACTGACTAACCCTGATTGACTAACTGACTAACTGACTAACTGAACAACCGACTAACTGACTGACTAAGTGACTAACTGACTAACTGACCAACCGACTAACTGACTAGCCGACTAAGTGACCAACCGACTAACTGACTAGCTGACTAAGTGACTAACTGACTAAGTGACTTACTGACTGACCTGATTGATTGACTAACTGACAAACTGACAAACTGACTACCTGACTAACTGACTAACTGACTAACCGACTAACCGACTAACTGACTAACTGACTAACTGACTAACTGACCAACCGACTAACTGACTAGCTGACTAAGTGACTAACTGACTAACTGACTAACCGACTAACCGACTAAGTGACTTACTGACTAACCTGATTGATTGACTAACTGACAAACTGACAAACTGACAAACTGACTAACTGACTAACTGACTAACTGACTAACTGACTAACCTGACTGATTGACTAACTGACTAACTGACTGACTAACTGACTAACCGACTATTGACTAACTGACTAACTGACTAACTGACTAACTGACTAACTGACTAAGCTGACTGATTGACTAACTGACTAACTAACTGACTAACTGACTAACCGACTAACTGACTAACTGACTAACTGACTAACTGACTAACTGACTAACTGACTAACTGACTAACTGACCAACCGACTAACTGACTAACTGACTAACTGACTAACTGACTAACCTGACTGATTGACTAACTAACTAACTAACTAACTGACTAACCGACTAATTGACTAACTGACTAACTGACTAACTGACTAACCTGACTAACTGACTAACTGACTAACTGACTAACTGACTAACTGACTAACTGACTAACTGACCAACCGACTAACTGACTAAGTGACTAACCTGACTGATTGACTAACTAACTGACTAACTGACTAACTGACTTACTGACTTACTGACTAACTGACTAACTGACTAACTGACTAACCTGACTGATTGACTAACCTGACTAACCTGACTAACTGACTAACTGACTAACTGACTAACTGACTGACTGACTGACTGACTAACTGACTAACCGACTAACTGACCAACCGACTAACAGACCAACTGACTAACTGACTAACTGACTAACTGACTAACTGACTAACTGACTAACTGACTAACCGACTAACTGACTAACTGATTAACTGACCAACTGACTAACTGACTAATTGACTAACTGACTAACCTGACTGATTGACTAACTGACTAACTGACTGACTGACTAACTGACTAACCTGACTGATTGACTAACCTGACTGATTGACTACTGACTAACTGACTAACTGACTAACTGACTAAGTGACTAAGTGACTAAGTGACTAACTGACTAACTGACTTACTGACTAACTGACTAACTAACTAGCTGACTAACTAACTAACTAACTAACTGACTAACCGACTAACCGACTAACTGACTAACTAACTGACTAACTGACTAGCTAACTAACTGACTAACTGACTAACTGACAAACTGACTAACTGAATAACTAACTAGCTGACTAAGTGACTAACTAACTAACTAACTAACTAACTAACTAACTAACTAACTAACTAACTAACTAAGTGACTAACTAATTCACTCACTCACTCACTAACCAACTACCCAACTTACTAACCAACTAACCAACTAACTAACTAACTAACTAACTAACTAACTAACTACTAACTAACTAACTACTAACTAACTAACTAACTAACTAACTAACTAACTTATTATGGCAATAGAGAGGATTATAATAGGAATAGAGGAATAAGTAACTGACTATAACTAACTAAATAACTAACTAACTAACTAACTAACTAACTCACTAACCATATAATGACGATAGAGAGGAATATAATAGTTATAGTCAGTTCTTTATTCCTCTCTATTCCTAACTAACTAACTAACTAACTAACTAACCAACCAACTGCATAATGGCAATAAAGAGGAATATAATAGGAACAGAGAGGAATAACTAACTAACTAACTAACTAACTAACTAACTAACTAACTAACTGATTAACTAACTAACTAACTAACTAACTAACTAACTAACTAACTAACTAACTAAGTAACTAAGTAACTAAGTAACTAAGTAACTAAGTAACTAACTAACTAACTAACTAACTAACTAACTAACTAACTAACTAACTAAATAACGAACGAACTAATGAAGTACCTAAGTAACTAAGTAACTAAGTAACTAAGTAACTAAGTAACTAACTAACTAACTAACTAACTAACTAACTAACTATATGATGGCAATAGAGAGGAATAATAACTAACTAACCAACTAACTAACTAACTAACTAACTAACTAACTAACTAACTATATAATGGCAATAGAGAGGAAATCATAGTAATAGAGAGGAATAACTAACTGACTATAACTAACTAACTAACTAACTAAGTAACTAACTAACTAACTAACTAACTAACTAACTAACTAACTAACTATATGATGGCAATAGAGAGGAACTAACTAACTACCTACCTAACTAACTAACTAACTAACTAACTAACTAACTAACTAACTAACTAACTATATAATGGCAATAGAGAGGAAATCATAGGAATAGCAAGGAATAACTAACTGACTATAACTAACTAACTAACTAAGTAACTAACTAACTAACTAACTAACTAACTATATGATGGCAATAGAGAGGAATAACTAACTAACTAACTAACTAACTAACTAACTAACTAACTAACTATATAATGGCAATAGAGAGGAAATCATAGGAATAGAGAGGAATAACTAACTTACTATAACTAACTAACTAACTAACTAACTAACTAACTAACTAACTAACTAACTAACTAACTAACTAGCTATATGATGGTAATAGAGAGGAATAACTAACTAACTAACTAACTAACTAACTAACTAACTAACTAACTAACTGACTAACTAACTAACCAACTAACTAACTATATAATGACAACAGAGAGGAATATAATAGGAATAGAGAGGAATAACTAACTAACTAACTGACTAACTAACCAACTAACTAACTGACTAACTAACTAACTAACTAACTAACTAACTAACTAACTAAGTAACTAACTAACTAACTATATAATGACAATAGAGAGGAATATAATAGGAATAGAGAAGAATAAAGAACTGACTATAACTAACTAACTAACTAACTAACTAACTAACTAACTAACTAACTAACTAACTAACTATATAATGACAATAGAGAGGAATATAATAGGAATAGAGAAGAATAAAGAACTGACTATAACTAACTAACTAACTAACTAACTAACTAACTGACTAACTAACTAAGTAAATAAATAACTAACTAACTAAATAACTAAATAACTAACTAACTAACGAACGAACTAACTAAGTAACTAAGTAACTAAGTAACTAACTAACTAACTAACTAACTAACTAACTAACTAACTAACTAACTAACTAACCAACTAACTAACTAACTAAATAACGAACGAACTAACTAACGAACGAACTAAGTAACCAAGTAATTAAGTAACTAACTAACGAACTAACTAACTAACTAACTAACTAACTAACTAAATATATGATGGCAATAGGGAGGAATAACTAACTAGCTATAAATAACTAACTAACTAACTAACTAACTAACTAACTAACTAACTAACTAACTAACTATATAATGGCAATAGAGAGGAAATCATAGGAATAGAGAGGAATAACTAACTGACTATAACTAACTAACTAACTAACTAACTAACTAACTAACTAACTAACTATATGATGGAAATAGAGAGGAATAGAATAGGAATAGAGAGAAATGTGAAAACGATAGAGAACACCATAATAGCGATAGGGACGAATGTAATAAGATAGATAGATATATAGATAGATAGATAGATAGATAGGTAGATAGGTAGGAAGGTAGGTAGGTAGGTAGATAGATAGATAGATAGATAGATAGATAGGACAAAGGAGAGAGAAACGTGAAAGCGATAGAAGAAGAAGAAGAAGAAGAAGAAATTTATCACCTGATAGAGAGTAAAGTCAAATGGCCTTTCTGCCAGGCATCCAGGACCTACGTGTGTACGTATGTATGTATGTATGTATGTATGTATGTGAGAGTAAAGTTAAATGGCCTTTGCGCCAGGCCTCTAGAACCTACGTATGTATGTATGTATGTATGTATGTATGTATGTATGTATATATGTGTATATGTGTATATGTGAGAGCAAAGTCAAAAAGCCTTTTCCACCAGGCCTCCAGGACCTACGTGTGTATGTATGTATGTCTTTATTTTTATTTATTTATTTATTTATTTATTTATTTATCATTTTTTTTTCAGTTGGTTAGTAAGTTAGTTTTTTAGTGATTACCAGAGATTAGACTAAGTTCGTTAGTTATTTAGTTAGTTTATTAGTTAGTTAGATAGTTAGTT
>WBZZ01004287.1:150000-155000 GCA_019918135.1 Paulinella micropora | reverse complement strand
AAGGCAACAGTGAGGCAGCGGGAGGGACAGAAAGGCAATAGTAAGGCAGCGGGAGGGACAGAAAGGCAATGGTGAGGCAGCGGGCAGTGACAACATTGCAATAGTGAGGCAGCGGGAGGGACAGAAAGGCAATAGTGAGGCAGCGTGAGGGACAGAAAGGAAATAGTGAGGCAGCGGGAAAGACAGAAAGGCATTAGTGAGGTAGTGGGAGGGACAAAAAGGCAATAGTGAGGCAGCAGAAGGAAGGAAAGGCGAAAGTGAGGCAGCAGGGCACTGGGGGAAATATAATAATAATAATAATAATAATAATAATAATAATAATAATATATATATATTGATCTGTCATGGCTGAGCCCGAGGGCCATGCGCCTCCATCCCTCGACCCAACAGGGACTACAGTGAGTATGTTGGGGAGGGAAGAGTGACTCTAACCATCCTGCATAGAAGGCCCCAAAAGGAAGTCCCTACTACCCGCACAGTGTCGGGTACCTTGCAGGAAATCAACTACAAATGATTGATCTTCCCCGCGTGAGAGCTCCACGAGACTGGGTAGGTCCCGCATGGAGGTACTCACAGGGGTAAATAATAATAATAATAATAATAATGATAATAAAATAATAATAATAATAATAATAATAATAATAATAATAATAATAATAATATTAATGATGATGATAACAATAATAATAATAATAATAATAATAATAATAATAGTGCTTCTCTGTCAATGGCTGATGCATTTCTGCACATGCGCCTCCATCGTCTCACCCGTGAGGGGAGTACGAAGAATTGACGATAAGCTCTAATGACACCCCCGCAAGGGCAGTTCCAACACTTCCAGACGGGCCGGTATGTTCAATGAAAATACTGGTCCAGAAATAGACCGGTATGTTCAATGAAAATACTGGTGGCACCGACGGGAATCGAACTGGCGACAGGGCCCAGATGGTAGAACTTGACCACTGGGCTATCACGGTGTCCATAATAATAATAATAATAATAATAATAATAATAACTAGGGGCTGCGCCAACACCTGAAAGGATGGTTTGCGGTGCGCGGAGCACCCCCCCCCCCCCCCCCCCCCGGGCTGGGGTTCCCGGGGGAAGTGCCCCCCGGACCCCCCCTTCCCCGTCGACAGGGTACGTTCAAGCCGGAGGTACCAGCAGAACGCAAGTGTAAGCTCTGGTGGCACAAAAACCTAAAATCTCTGGTTTTTGTGCCACCCGGCACCAAAACTTGTTTATCTCCGAAGAGAGCGCACCGAGAGGTGTCGGGTACACCAAACATCAGCCTCAAACTCCCTCAGGTGTGCGCAAACGGCGCCTGGTGGCGCAAAAACCTCAATTTTCCGGTGTGTAGGCCACCCGGTGCCATAAGTTTTATATCTTCGAAGAGAGCTCATCAAGAAGTGTCAGATGCACCAAATATCAGCCGCTAACTCCCTCTGGTGTGCGCAAACGGCGCCTGGTGGCTCAAGACCTCAATTTTCTGGTGTGGGTGCCATCCGCGACCAAAATGGGTACGTACAATCGCCGGGCTGGGGTTCCCGGGGGGGAGGGCACCCCGGACCCCCCCTGCCCCGTCGACAGAGTTCGTTCAATTGCCGGAGGGCGCCTGGTGGCACAAGACCTCAATTTTCTGGTGAGCGTACCCGCGACCAAAATGGGTACGTACGATCGCCGGGCTGGGGTTCGGTTCCCGGACCCCCCTGCCCCGTCGACAGGGTACGTTCAATTGCCGGAGGCACCGGCAAGTGCTGCTTAAAAAAAAAAAAGGAATTTTGGCATTTAGGACACTCCCCTTACGCAAATATTTGCGTGAATTCTTAAAAAATTAAACCAGCATCAACATCGAGTCTAGGGCTAGCCACCCTGCCAATATGAGCTCACAACTCCTCCTGGTTCCTGCAAACCATGATTTATAGGGATGGCGGGTGCAAAAAAAGGCCAAAAAAACAAGGAAATTTGGCATTTAGGACACTCCCCTGACGCAAATATTTGCGTGATATCCAAATAAATTATATTAGCATCAACATCGAGTCTGGGGCTAGCCACCCTGTCATTATGAGCTCCCAACCCCTCCTGGTTCACACAAACCATGATTTATAGGGACAAGGGTGCGAAAAAAAACAAGGAAATTTGGCGTTCAGGACACTCCCTAACGCAAATATTTGCGTGAATTCCAAAAAATCATATCAGCATCAAGATCGAGTCTGGGGCTAACCACCTGCAAATATGAGCTCCTCACTCCTCGTTCCCATAAACCATGATTTACAGGGATAGGGGTGCGAAAATGCAGGGGGGGAAGTGGGGGGGCTGGGGTGGGGGGGGGGGGGGGTGTGGGTGGGGTACCCCTCCCCCCAAACCCTCCACCCCCTTCTCCAACACCTTTCAGGGATAATAATAATAATAATGATAATAATAATAATAATAATAATAATAATAATAATAACTAGGGGCTGCGCCAACACCTGAAAGGATGGTTTACCGGTGCGCTTCGCGCACCAAACCCCGCAGCCCCAATTCTTATCACTTTTTGGAGGCTGCTCTTCTCCCGCCCCCTTTCCCTTCGACAGGGTACGTTGCATTGCCGGAGGTGCCGCAAAGGGCGCCTGGTGGCAAAAAACCTCAATTTTCAGGTGTGGATGGCACCCGCGACCAGAACGGTAGGTACAATCGCAGGGCCCCCCCTGACCCCCCCTTTCCCTTTGACAGGGTACGTTGAATAGCCGGAGGGTACCGCAAAGGGCGCCTGGTGGCAGAAAAACCTCAATTTTCAGGTGTGGGTGCCACCCGCGACCAGAACGGGTATGTACAATCACAGGGCTGAAGTTCCCGGGGGAAGGGCCCCCCGGACCCCCCCTGCCCCGTCGACAGGGTACGTTTAATTGCCGGAGGCACCTGCAAGTGCCGCTAAAAAACAAGGAAATTTGGCATTCAGGACACTCCCCTAAGTCTGGGGCTACCGGCCAATATGAGCTCCCAACTCCTCCTGGTTCCCACAAACCATAATTTATAGGGATGGGGGGTGCAAAAACAGGCCAAAAAAACAAGGAATTTTGGCATTCAGGACACTCCCCTAACGCAAATATTTGCGTGAATTCCAAAAAACTATACCAGCATCAAGATCGAGTCTGGGGCTAGCCACCCTGCCAATATGAGCTCCCAACTCCTCCTGGTTTCCACAAACCAAGATTTAGAAAATTTGGCATTCAGGACGCTCCCCTAACGCAAATATTTGCGTGAATTCCAAAAAAATCATATCAGCATCAACATCGAGTCTGGGGCTAGCTACCCTGCAAATATGAGCTCCCAACTCCTCCTGGTTCCGACAAACCACGATTTATAGGGATAGGGGTGCGGAAATGGTGGGGGTGTGGGGGTGGGGTACACAATTTTCATTTCCCCCCTCCCCCAAACCCCCCACCCCTTGACCAACACCTTTCAGGGATAATAATAATAACAATAATAATAATAATAATAATAAATAATAATAATAATAATAATAATAATGATAATAGTAATAATAATAATAATAATAATAATAATAATAATAATAATAATAATAGGCGCCAGGGGAACAGAAAGGTAACAGCAAGGCAGCAACTGCATTATTATTATTATTATTATTATTATTATTATTATTATGGACACCGTGATAGCCCAGTGGTCAAGTTCTACCATCTGGGCCCTGTCGCCAGTTCGATTCCCGTCGGTGCCACCAGTATTTTCATTGAACATACCGGTCTATTTCTGGACCAGTATTTTCATTGAACATACCGGCCCGTCTGGAAGTGTTGGAACTGCCCTTGCGGGGGTGTCATTAGAGCTTATCGTCAATTCTTCGTACTCCCCTCACGGGTGAGACGATGGAGGCGCATGTGCAGAAATGCATCAGCCATTGACAGAGAAGCACTATTATTATTATTATTATTATTATTTTGGACACCGTGATAGCCCAGTGGTCAAGTTCTACCATCTGGGCCCTGCCGCCAGTTCGATTCCCGTCGGTGCCACCAGTATTTTCATTGAACATACCGGTCCGTCTGGACCAGTATTTTCATTGAACATACCGGTCCGTCTGGAAGTGTTGGAACTGCCCTTGCGGGGGTGTCATTACAGCCTATCGTCAATTCTTCGTACTCCCCTCACGGGTGAGACGATGGAGGCGCATGTGCAGAAATGCATCAGCCATTGACAGAGAAGCACTATTATTATTATTATTATTATTATTATTATTATTATTATTATTATTATTATTATTATTATTATTATTATTATTATTATTATTATTATTATTTTGGCCGCCGCAAAGAAGAAAAAAAAGGAAGTTAGAAAGAAAAGGGAGGAAGGAAGGAAGGAGAAGAAGAAAAAGAGGAAATAAGGAAGGAAGAAGAGAGGGAAAGGCTATTTTTCGAACTATCTATCTATCTATCTATCTATCTATCTATCTATCTATCTATCTATCTATCTATCTATCTATCTCTATCTATCTATCTATCTATCTATCTATCTATCTATCTATCTATCTATCTATCTATCTATCTATCTATCATCTATCTATCTATCTATCTATCTATCTATCTATCTATCTATCTATCTATCTATCTATCTATCTATCTATCTATCTATCTATCTCATCTATCTCATCTATCTATCTATCTATCTATCTATATATCTATCTATCTATATATCTATCTATCTATCTATCTATCTATCCATCTATCTATCTATCCATCCATCTATCTATCTATCTATCTACCTACCTACCTACCTACCCATCTATCTATCTATCTATCTATCTATCTATCTATCTATCTATCTATCTATCTATCTATCTATCTATCTATCTATCTATCTATCTATCTATCTATCTATCTATCTATCTATCTATCTATCTATCTATCCTTCTACCTACCTACCTACCTACCTACCCATCTATCTATGTATCTATCTATCTATCTATCTATCTATCTATCTATCTATCTATCTATCTATCT
>WBZZ01004287.1:110000-112500 GCA_019918135.1 Paulinella micropora | reverse complement strand
CAGTTTGAGAGTGTATCGAGGGCCGATGAAGGGTAGTCATCAGCCCTGGCCAGTCACGCTGCAGCAGCTGCGACTGCATAAATCCAAGAAAACAAAAAGAGCTGGTGCAGGGCTGAAGGAGATAGATAGATCAACCCCCAGGCTGTAGGTGGCAGTGGGCCGAGTCCACTCCGGGATGCAGTTTACCGTCATGCCCAGGACGGGATAGATAGATAGATAGATAGATAGATAGATAGATAGATAGATAGATAGATAGATAAAAGTGCTTTCACTCCCGATGAGGCGAAAAAAGTGTAGATAGAGTATATAGATAGATAGATAGATAGATAGATAGATAGATAGATAGATAGATAGGTAGATAGATAGATAGATAGATAGATAGATAGATAGATAGATAGATAGATAGATAGATAAAAGTGCTTTCACTCCCGATGAGGCGGAAAAAGTGCAGATAGAGTATATAGATAGATAGATAGATAGATAGATAGATAGATGAGATATCGACTAATGTCAGAAAAAAGGAGCTTCTGATTTCGTCAACCAAGGAAGTCTGTGGGTAAAGTATTAACCCGATGCCCAGCTAAGCCGTGATGTTTGCACGGAAGGGACTGATACAGGCGATACCAAAGCTCCCTAGTACCAGGCGGGGCCAGGGCTCGTTCCATAAGCGCCCCTTGCAGAACGAGCTCCCACCTCCATTACAGAGGGCCCAGTAAGCAGATGGAGTTTCGAGACTGTGACATCGACAGTCTAGCATAAACCGACAGAGCACTGTGGGTTTTATTCCGGGCTCAACAAGCGAGAAAGGGCACCCTGAGGGAACAGGATTGTGCTTCCCGTCGCTATTTCGGCATGTGACTTATAGGCGTATGGCTAGGCACACATAAGGCACCCCACCACGGGCCCAGCACACCCACACCATCCCCTAATCCTCTGTCTGTCGACAGATGGCACCCATTTCAAAAAACCAAGCCCAAGGGAGGGTCAGTGACACCTCAAGTGGCCTTGTTTCACTTCGTGGAGTAAGTGATGAGATCAACTGATGAGATATCGACTAATGTCAGAAAAAAGGAGCTTCTGATTTCGTCAACCAAGGAAGTCTGTGGGTAAAGTATTAAGATAGATAGATAGATAGATAGATAGATAGATAGATAGATAGATAGATAGATAGATAGATAGATAGATAGATAGATAGATAGATTGATAGATAGATAGACCGACAAGGGTGCTTTCACTCCCGATGAGGCAAAAAAAGTGTAGATAGAGTATATAGATAGAGATAGATAGATAGATAGATAGATAGATAGATAGATATATAGATAGATAAAAGTGCTTTCACTCCCGATGAGGCGGAAAAAATGCAGATAGATATATAGATAGATAGATAGATAGATAGATAGATAGATAGATAGATAGATAGATAGATAGATAGGTAGGTAGATAGACCGACAAGGGTCCTTTCACTCCCGATGAGGCAGAAAAAATGTAGATAGAGTAGATAGAGTAGATAGATAGATAGATAGATAGATAGATAGATAGATAGATAGATAGATAGATAAATAGATAAATAGATAGATAGGTAGATAGACCGACAAGGGTGCTTTCACTCCCGATGAGGCGGAAAAAATGTAGATAGAGTAGATAGAGTAGATAGATAGATAGATAGATAGATAGATAGATAGATAGATAGATAGATAGATAGATAGATAGATAGGTAGATAGACCGACAAGGGTGCTTTCACTCCCGATGAGGCGGAAAAAGTGCAGATAGGGTAGATAGATATATAGATAGATAGATAGATAGATAGATAGATAGATAGATAGATAGATATATAGATAGATAGATAGATAGATAGATAGATAGATAGATAGATAGAGAAAGTGCTTTCACTCCCGATGAGGCGGAAAAAGTGCAGATAGAGTAGATAGATAGATAGATAGATAGATAGATAGATAGATAGATAGATAGATAGATGGATAGATAGATAGATAGATAGATAGATAGATAGATAGATAGATAGATAGATAGATAGATAGATAGATAGGTAGATAGATAAGTAGACCGACAAGGGTGCTTTCACTCCCGATGAGGCGAAAAAAGTGTAGATAGAGTATAGATAGATAGATAAATAGATAGATAGATAGATAGATAGATAGATAGATAGATAGATAGATAGATAGATAGATAGATAAAAGTGCTTTCACTCCCGATGAGGCGGAAAAAATGCAGATAGAGTAGATAGATAGATAGATAGATAGATAGATAGATAGATAGATAGATAGATAGATAGGTAGGTAGAAATAGATAGACCGACAAGGGTGCGTTCACTCCCGATGAGGCGGAAAAAGTGTAGATAGAGTAGAGTATATGAATAGATAGATAGATAGATGAGATATCGACTAATGTCAGAAAAAGGAGCTTCTGATTTCGTCAACCAAGGAAGTCTGTGGGTAAAGTATTAACCCGATGCCCAGCTAAGCCGTGATGTTTGCACGGAAG
>WBZZ01004287.1:62500-75000 GCA_019918135.1 Paulinella micropora | reverse complement strand
GAGCTTCCAACGTGGCAAACCAAGCAGGGAACGCGGTCGAATCTGCCGCGAAAGCAACTGTTAACGAAGCTACGGATATTGCACACAAGGCAGGCGACTCGATCGAAAATGCAGCAAAAGCAACCGTTGATGGAGCTAAGGAGGCTTCAAAGCAAGCAGGCACCGCGGTCGAATCTGCTGCGAAAGCAACTGTCGATGGAGCTACAAATGCAGCAAACAAGGCAGGCGACGCGATTGGAAATGCTGCCGAAACAACTGTCAATGGAGCTGCAGATGTTGCGAACAAGGCAGGCGACGCGGTGGAATCTGTTGCCAAAGCAACTGCTGAAGGAACTAAAGATGTTGCAAACAAGGCAGGCGATGCCATTGGATCTGCTGCCTCAACGGAATGTGTGCATGCTATGCTTATCATATTATGCCGCGATGCGTGTATATGAATATTATATTGGGCTGCGGCTAGCCAAAATTTCCACGTGCCGGGCCGGCGAGCCCGTAAAACACGTGAGCTTTGGCGAGCCGAAGATGTAGTTTTCTCGGTCACCTAACCACATTATGAGATGGTGACTGAGACAAATATTATGTATGCATGTATACGTACTACTACATTATTTGCATGCATATAAATTTATTTACAGGTAGCGGGCGGGGTAGAAGATGTCGCGAAGAAAACTACCAAAACTATCTCAGGTTGGTTTGGGAAAAAAGGGGTGTAAATGTTAAGTGAGTTGTGAGTCATTCCACTATCACCTGTGACTCTGGGCTCACGGTGACTGACTCGGACAATTTACTAGTGTCAGCCGGTTGCCACCATTAAACTCTGGTTTAGGAAAAACCGTTGTGAATTAGCTTAAAAGAGTTATTTCCACTTAGTAGGGATATTATTAGGACCGTGGACTGCCATTTCAGTTTATTCGTCTACCAGGCGCCTTCGGTCAAGTCACTTACCAGCTCCAAACTTTTTAACGGTACTTTAATACTCAGACAGAAGCATTTAGTGAGTAACCGAATCCCGCCAAACAATGTAGTAAACTCCTAAGTCACTTTGAACAGAGAGCTAACACATGCAGGGTAAAGTGGCATTGGTGACACCAAATGCTACCCCATACCAGTAATTCACACCTAGGGTCACTGTCAATCTCTCTCTAACAAACTAACGTGAATACCAGTTATATCAATCCCATCACCTAGTCAACTTCCTAAGCTCCCCCTTTATAGCATTAATACTAACCTAACACACTGATACAAACTAATAAAATCCTTAACTAGTCTTGGTGCGCGCTACAACTACGTTACTTTGTCCACCAACTCAGAATCAGATACTTCGGCACCGTTTCCCGCTTCGTGTTGATGTCCCCATAGTTCTCCGCCGATAGGATCTTGGCACCATCGCTTGACCCGGCCCGGCCAAGATCATAACAGTTGACGTAGCTATAAGTTACGTAGATCAACATTGTCTAATTCACTTCTGCCGACACTACGTGACTACAAATTGGTGTTGGCAAGTTCTATGGCCCCTTTGTTGTCCTCATAGATCATATATTTTTTAGATCGTTTTAGTAAGATCCAAAACGGAAGCAACTGTAGTACAACTTTTGAAGTTTTCAACCTTTTTGTGAGTTTTTTTTTTTTTTTTTTTTTTTTTTTTTTTTTTTCGTTGGAAAGATTACGATGAGATCTATTAATACTGCTCACTAGTTTCAAACATTGGAAAAAATTTAACTTTAATTTAAAAATTCAAGTTCAAAATTTTGTGTTTTATTTATTGAAAAAAGTTGATGGGCAAAGGTTATCGATAATTCGCCATAGTTTGGTCAGCAGTAATATTGAGTGTGAGCTTTCAGAATTTAAACGGTTTGGAAAAAGATACAGTAGTTTAGGAGGAGTAGTTTCCTAGGTTTTTTTCTCCTGTGACTCGAATAAATTCGACTTAAAAAAAGTTGTTCAATGTGGAGTTTTAACAATATTTCTTAGTTATGGGTTTATTTTAAATGTCGGCAGGAAGCTATCTTTGAAAACCTTACTGTTGTATGTCAAGATCCCTTAGCAAACGAAAGCTTGTTTCCCAACTTTTTTGACACCATCTTGACTGGAAAAAATGCAAAGAAATTCCCCGATTTTCGCGGTTTTTTGTCCTGGCCCGGCCAACCGTTGATAGGTATAAACCGGTCACACACTGAACTTACCTCACCTTTCACTGCGGTTCGCCGGAAGACTCCGTTAAAAATCAGGTTACACACAAACACTTTAATCCGAAGGCATCAACTTAGAACCGAACTACCAGACACCAACTGAACTAAGTGCGCGAGTAAATATAAGTGCTACTCAATGTTATGGTCCAGTACACAATGAACAAATAGTGTAACGGGCACAATTGACTTGAACTATCCAGTAACAGTAGCTCCTAATTGTGACCAGTACTTAATAAAATACTGCCACTTACAGAAATGAGTCATAACTCGGACTTAATACCAACTTGAAGTTTGACTATCCAACGCTTTCCCTTAGTTCTATGTCAATGGTGCCATTGAATAAATGCGTAATACTCGTCTTAGATAGGGTGAGCAATACGTCCTTATAAGTGATGTATATATATATATATATATATATATATATATATATATATATATATATATATATATATATATAACGCGACTCAAAACGTGCAAATGTCACAGGTCGTGGATTACTTTCAAGTAACTTAACGTACCAGTCCATAAGTATTATCAATTCCTCGCATGATTGCATCTCGACTCTCGTGAATTGATTAAATCGATATAAAAGGTCTCATACGTCGACGACAAGTTTGTACGTACTTACAAAATATCGGTAATGATATTACACCAATATGCACTCCATGTGCGCAATCACCTTTGCGTACTTAAATCGGTAATTAGTTGATGTATCGCCAACTTAACTCGACAAATAGGATCCAAGTTATTCAACCAAGTTACTGGTCTAGATCTTGTCGACCTCCTACTTCGCTCTCGCTCAGTTGTGACCGATGGTGACGGCTGCCACGCGCTTCACATACACTCGAAGTAAATGTCCATACTAACGGGATAAATCATCTCGCTTCGTAGGAAGACCTATATAGAGACATCGCCTGCAAAGAAAAGACAAACTCACACAAGACAACATCATAAATGGACTCAGCGGAAATTTGAGGACTTTTTGTAAATGAAGTCTATGGTTTAATCGTGACCATGAACTTTCTTATTAAGTACTCAAATTGATCTTTCGGTATGTGTTTCGTCAGCACATCTGCTATTTGCTTCTTAGTCTCTACCTTCACGAACCTTATCTTTTTATCACGTTGTGCATGATGCATGAAATGTAGTTCGAGTGGAAGATGTTTCGTGCGTGACCCTGACATCCCTCTCTCTGCTGCCAAAATGCTTTGTGCGTCGTCCTCAAATACCTCTAATGTGATTTTCTGTGCTACTCTTAATTCTTCCGCTATATGCCTCACTGCTAACCCTTCCCGGATACATTCCACTGCTGCGAAGATTTCCGCATCATTCGAGCTTAGTCGCTTTGATAACCAGGCAACCGGGTCTTCTCCCCATAGAACTATATACACAGTGCGAGATTTTCCGGTCGTTTTACATACCTTATGCGGCCGCATCAGCCCATAGAGTAATTCCGGGGTATGTTCTTGCCTCTTGCGATGATTTCGGCTCGTGAAATGCAATACCGCGGAACGAACTTACCAAATACAGAAATATTCGTCCTAACATAGCATAAGTCAATCCGGCGTCAACAGTCTGCATAACGCTAGCAACATTCAAAGCTTGATCTGCATCTGGTCTAGTCATATTAGTCAAGAATAGTAACTTTCCAACTATGCTAGGAATAGAATGCTTCCTAAGGGCAGTAGATTCAAACATATGTTCTAGCTCTTGTTCAGCGCTAGGCGTACTTAGCGGGCGTGCGTCAGCATATCCTACATTCTTCAAGATTTGTTTCTGGTACCTCGTCTGATGTAGCAAAATGCAACCTCCCTCCTGTTCTGTTTCTATCCACTTAAACTCTTTGGCTACTCCCAATCGCTTTAGTGGATAGAACTTTTCCAGTTGGCTCGCAAACTCATCATACGCGCGTTCGTTAGGCGCAGAGAAAATTAAATCATCTACATGAAATATGCAAATGATTGCGTCTCTTATGTGCTTGTCCTTCTCAACGAACATACATAGATCGGCATCTAGCAGTCAAAATCCTAACTCCTCTAACTTTGGCGCTAAGATCTCATACCATCGTCTGCCTGCTTGTGGGGCACCGCACAGAGCTACATCTATTCTTAATATCATGCCTTCATGTCCCTCACTATCCAAACCATCTGGGGCATATGCGTAAACTGGATCGTTCATGCTGGCATTCAAATAAGCATTTTCAATGAAATCTATATCATATAGCTTGTGACTATGGCAAGAGGCTATCTTAGCTAACAAAACTAAGTAGTGATCGGTGAGCTGCACATGATACAAATAGCTGATCCGTGTTATCGCTAACTCCTGGCTCTAGCATATCTCCTCTCAAAGCTAATCGTGACTTGACAAACTTTCGTACTTTGTCATCAAGCTTGACTTTATGTAACCATGTTAACCTTACTATTTTCTACACTCAGTCTTTCTTTCTCCTTCGCTGCCTTGAGCTTACCCACGTGTAAATGTTAAAAGACTTAAGAGCTTCAATCTCTTTATACATATCTTCTTTCAACTCCTTTACGGTTAGCTCTTCATCTACTATCTCTTTTGGCACATGTACTGTGAGGCAGAGTAAAACTTCACTACTATCCTCTCCTAGTATGCTTTCCTCTGACGACTCAGCGTTCTCTAGTTCACCGGGCGGATAGATAGGCTCTACTTTATCTTTCTTGATCTCACTGTCTAGCATCTTTTCAACTAAACCGTCATCAAAAGCTACAAAGTGACTAGGCTTGGGTTGCTTACGAACTTTGAGTCTTTCCCCTTTCTCGCAGGGTTTCAAAACTTTACCGGCTCGTCTTGCTTCTCGCCAACTATCTCCTGTCACTTTACTCCTATGTGAGGCCCTTGTTTGGCGCATCTCCTTCCCTATACCTCCTACTGGGGTGGCTCTTGCGCACTAAGCGATTCGATGGGTGTTACCCCGTCGTCCTTATCGACAACTTGGCTTTCGTCAGAGTCAATGGGAACGAAGTAGAGTCAGAACGAAGTTTTTTACGCAAGCAATGTTTTAATAAAATATTTCCCATTCATAGAGAGTCTGAGTGGGAAGCAGAAGAGATAGAATGGAAGTGCTATGAAAGAGATAAAAGCGGAAAACAAAATGAAGCATAAAAAGAAAAGACAAGAAAAATAAGAGCAATAAAAAAAAAGATAAAACAAAATAAAAGAGAAGAAAAACAGTTAGAGAAAAATCAAAAGAGGGGAAAAGAAAAAGGGAAAGTGAAGAGCCGAGAAGGGAAAAGAAGAACTAGCAAGGGTACAAAGGCAGGGATGAATAAAGAAAGAAAGAGAGAAAAACAGGAGAATGAAAGAAAAAGGAAATAACTTTTTAATAATATAACACTTGCCACTAGTAGGAATAAGTGGGAAGCGTAAGAGTAAAATAGAAGTGGTACCAAGAGATATAAAACTGGGGAAAACATGAGCGTAAAAAAAAAAAAAAAAAAAAAAAAAAAAAAAAAAAAAAAAAAAGGTACGAGGAAACACAAGCAAGAAGAAAAGAAAAAGGAGAAAGGAAATATATATATATATATATATATAATATATATATATATATATATATATATATATATGCAATCACCCTTTTAAGAGAAACTTGCTACTCGTAGGAGTGCGTGGGAATTCGAGGCATGAGAAAGTTATTATAAAAGGTGACTCTACAGAGTCAAAACGAAGGGTTGAAGAATGAAAGGGAAACAATGAAACATAAAAAAGAGACAAAATTAAAGTGGCTCATAGAGCCCAAAAAACGGAGACAAAAAGAGGGAAGCAAACGAAGTGAGAAAAAAGGTCTAAAAGAAAAGGAAACGAAAGAAGAGAACGAAAGAAAACCTGAAGTGGAGGAGAAGAGAAGAGAGACAAAGCAGAGGAAGAAACGATGGAGCAAGAAAAATGAAGAACACGAAAGTAATGAAAAGACGAGGTGAACTGAAAAGGAAAATGAAACGAGACGAAGAGAGAACGAGGAGAAAAACAAGAAAAAGAGAAGAGAAAAGAAGAAAAAGAGGGGAACGAAGACATATATAGTAAGCATACAAAGGCAGGGAAAAATAGAAAAGGAAACAAGAAAGGAAATTAAAGATAGAAGCAAGAAACGAGAATCAAAAGAAAAACAGAAGGCAATTAAGGGCAGAGCAACCAGAACTGGAAAGGTAGAGGCGAATCATAAGAAAACAATGGAAAAACTAATAAAAAAGTATAAGAAAGGCTGAAGCAATCAGGAAAAGGAAGGGAGAGAAAGGAGGGGAGGGAAACAAAAAAAAAGTAACAGCGGGAAACTGTATAACGTCTAACATTACAGAACGTAGGGCAGAAAGAGTAAAAATAAGGTCAAAGCCACGGGTAGAGATGCCCCAATTGCAGGCCAAGAGCGGCTCGATCATTTTGAGTTGACATCAGGTATATTCAAAGAGGAAAAGGAAGGTCGAGTCGACCGAGACCTCAAGGACATGGTACTGTTCCCGCTGCTGAAGCGGGTTTTACGGATGGGTCTAGCACGCCCCCTAGGTAAGCTACGACGGTAAAGCAGAGATTTTCGAGGCGCTCTCACATGAACCTGGCCGAAAGTAGGTGATGCCCGTTCAAGCTTTTGCATTATGGTACCATCATCAGTCATATAATACTTACCACTAGTAGGAATAGATACGAAAAAAGAGTAAAATAGAAGTCGTACCGAAGAGATATTTTGGCAAAAATGATTGGTAACTATCGGAGATGGTGACTGTGAAAGTTCTAGCAAGGCAAGCTATTTTTGGACAAGCGTGCGCCGATAGAAGAGAAGGTAGGAAGCTGTAGAGACTACTTCGCTGGACTTGACTGGCCCCGAGACAGAGGAGTCGTTGAAGTGCCACCATTTATCATCCCCACCCTTTTGCCCTTCCTCCTCTCGCGCATAGGCTGTATAGTGACCACCACCCAGACCTACAAAGACAGGATCAAACATAACAACCGACCTTTACGTGCTGGAGGAAAAAATATTCAAAGACAGATGCTGCTTATTTTGAAAGGAATATCTAGGGACCGCCGTAATGGTTGGAGACCGCGTAAAGCTCGTAGACAGGAGGAAGATAGGAGAGGCTTGGGAGAGGATGAGAAGGAGAGGGTGGATTTTCTCTTTTGTGGTCACCATCCAGCTGGAATACTTTTTGTTCTCCCTGCGACGTGTCTTTAAAATTTTTCAGGGAGTCGGAGCTGTTTGCATTCAACGCAGCGGTCTGTTGGGTTAGGGCTCGGGCTTCTGGTGCGAGCCATGGAGAAAGGTCAAGGTTATTTAAAGGGAAATCCACGAAAGAGGTAATTTTCTCACGACGATACTGCGCGTGGTAAAACCTGAATAACAAGAAAGAATTGAGTGTCTACTGGCATGTGTCAATTACATATCTTATCAAATGGTGCAACTGCATGCTGAATCTCCTTTATTTATTTTCTATGGCCATAGCTACATGCGAGCAACAACACCTTTTCAAATGAACTATCAGGATGTTGGGCAGAGTCCACAGCTCCATCCTCTTTATTGCCTGCATCAATCAAGCAGGATCACACCAATCAAAGCATCATAATCCTGCTTTGATTTGCGGAGGTCCACCTGCCGATGGTCTTTGCAGTTGCGGCAATACCAAGCCTCTTCCTTACCCAAAGTCTCTTCAGACGTAAACTGCGCGAAACACCTAAACCACCAGGACGCCATGAACCTAACTTGCACATGAGCATCTACGTGGCCAACTTCGATCTGAACAGAATTAATGTAAATAAAGCTTGTATACTTATGATAGGTGAGTCCTCCACGCTTGTTCCTCTTCTCCGCTTGCCGCGCCTCTTCTACACTAGGATGATCGAACGGCTGTAGGCGGTCCTGATTCACCTGCAGACGGCTGTAGACCTCCATGTTCAGCTCTGTTCATACGGAACCAAAGTGAGCGTGAACTAAACAAGGCCTCGGTCTATAAGATCTATGTGCAAAATGCAAACTGCTGTGGATAAGCCAGAAAAATATTTTGTGTATCTGCATTCAGTGCATGTAAGTATGTGATATCGAAAAAGTTACTTATGTGAGGAAGCACATCTGGATATTCTTAGTATGCCTCTTCTTATGTAATATCAAGGCAAAGTCAGCTTGTGAATGGTGCAAATACCGGATACAAGTGAGGTGCCATCGGGCAGAGACCGCAAGATTGCCGACCAGTCCGAGGAAGGCATGCTCAGATCAAGCATGCAACCATGACCTTTACAATTTCTTTTTCTGGTTGGTTCTATGTCTGATGGCCCTGATCCGGTTGTTTCTTTTTCTTCTTTTGGCTGCAGCTTTCCCTCCGGTTTGCAGGTATCTGTTTTCTTACGACTGCAATAGAGACAATCCCGCTGACCCTTAGAACCCAACAATCGCAACTCAAAGGGAAAGCAGGCTGCGCCTTTTGCTTCAACCGTAGAAGGCGACAAAGGCAACCACCCAGTTTGATCGTCTCCTACGTCGTTCCCTCTAAGCTTGAGTTGATATTCTAATGTTCTAGAATCTGCTTTTTTCTCTGAATTGTCATATCCTCCCTCTGCACTTGATTTTTCAGGGTGCTCCACTCCTTTATGTTGGGAGAGCCAGGGCTTCATTGCACGCCAAGCAAGTTGGTAGAAAGCGGCAAGAGAGATCTCTTCGTCTAGTACCCTGTTGCCAACATTCTGTTTGCTCTCACATGGATCTGCTGCTTGGCAAGACCCGGGAATAGGAACAACAAGAGGGAGTGGATAAGCAACTAAGGCAAGAGAAGGCGTGTCGTTCCTAGAGTCAATAGTTGACAAAGACGAGGAAGGGCGCTTGTTTCTTTTCTGAGCTTTGGTTTTCATCTTCTTATTTTGCGATACGGGCTCCGATTGATCATCCTCTTTGCAGGCAGAGGAATCGTCAGTCGAGATTGTGCCTGGTGGAGAAGCTTGTGAAGTACAGTCAGAGAGACAAGCGGATTCCCCAACCGCTGCACTAGGCTTGCAAAAGAGCAGGTAGTACAACCTAAATCAAAACATTGCAAAGAGAGTGCAACATGACTAACTAACTAAATAACTCACCAAACTAACTCACCAAACTGACCCACCAAACTAACTCACCAAACTAACTCACCAAACTAACTCACCAAACTAACTCACCAAACTGACTCACCAAACTAACTCACTGAAGACTAAATAAAAACATACGCTCTGAAGATGTAATGTCTGAATGTATTCATCCATCAAACCATGGCGGAATATAAAAAAAACCTCTCCTTGGGGTCCTCTTCGATCGTCCCTCCCTCCTCTCTGCGTGCTTGCTCTTCAGCCTCTTCAGCTTCTTTCTGACGTTTTAAGCGCTGCGCCACCTGAACCAGGAAAAAGTTACTCTTCAGCATCTGCTAGTTGAACACTGACCTGTTTTTCCTGTTTCAGTTTTTTTTGCAATTTCTTTGCCTTGCGTCCCGATCGGCGAAACTCTGCAAATGACGAGGAAGTTTCGGCCTTGGGTTTGTCGCACTTGAAACGCTCCACTGGGGGATTCGGTTTGGGGCATCCCAGAAAGACCCAGATTGGTGGCTTGCCTTTCAACTCGGATACCTTTGCCGAGTCATCGAGCTCAGCCAAAACACGGTGTTCACCCAGTTCAGCGAATCTAAGACATTCTGGACGAGTGATCTCTGCAAGACGAGCTAGCCGATGGCGCAGGGCCAGGAGGCGCGAATCACTGGGAATTTGCAGTCCAAACCGCTCAGGGCGGGCTCGACTTGGACGCACAAGGAAGACGTAAATGACTACGTCAAACACAGTGGGCAGAGGCAGCGACAGGTACATGAAGGGATCAAAGGTGACTGAGACTCGGCCACAGCTTGGGGCAGGGCACACAACTGTGCTTTTGAAAAGTCCCTGAAAGTTATCTACTACCACTGATTGGTTGCGTGCGAAATGACGCGACCATGCCTGATCAGCCTGCTCACGCTCCGGCTGCCCTAGTACCTCATCGGGGATAGGGACGTAGGGCTTGTTCTTGACTCGATTGAGATCTTCGTGCAAACCATCTAGAAGGAAAGCTAGCACCTCTTGACTGTCATGCTGTTGCCTACCCTGGAACTGTCGCGCAAACTGGCCCAGCGCAGACTTGAAAGACGCCGGTGACACTGCGCTCTTCTCCCTGCTGGACCAGAGCTGCGCGACCAGGGCACCGAAAGCGATCGCCATCTTGCCACCTGAACCGAGTGGGTTCTGTCGATTCATGTCACGATGATGAAGCCCTTTGCGGAAAAAAGCCGTCAGCTCCGAGGTGTGCGAAAGGCATTGTAGCGCAGAGTTCAGGTAGCACCTAAGAAAAATCGCATGACCCGCTTGGAACTAAGAAATAGTCGATGGACAGCAAAAGAAACAAATTATAAAAAGAAAGAAGGACGAGACGTATTGCCGAGATTCTTGAGGCCAACCAAACCGCGACCGTCGAACGGCGACCCGGCCTTTTCTTTAGCGTTTCCTGCACTCTCTGAGCCGTCATTTGCATCCTCTTCTGGGTCTGAAGATATCGAGCCGCGACCCTTTCTGCCCTTGAGCTTGAGTTTCTGCTTCTGTGCATTCCTGCTTTCATGACCAGACTCGCCACTTTTCTTCTGTTTCTGTCCTTTCTCTTCTTTTTGCCTGTTGCGAAGCGCTTTAGCCGCGGTTTTTTTATAGGCTTTAGCGTCGCGTGGCCAGGAACCATCGGTACGAGCAACTTCCACCTCCAGCTTGATCTACACAAAATATGGACTGATATGAGTCAGGGGCAAAACATATTACCTTGTCTCCATGAAAATTCTGCATCTCGAGCGATTCTGCAAGCTTCAGCTTGACACATACCCCACTTGGCAAAACACGCCAAATCCGCACCTGTCCTTCAAGCCCAGCCCCAGATCCCTCTCCTGACAAAGGAGAAAATCTGTGTGTCTTCCATGTGATAGCGCAGGTATGCGTTACATTAATGTTCATGCGGCAAGACATCAAGACCGTGCAGACGTCTTCACGTGTTAACGTATGATAACAAAATTTGCTTTTGTGTTGAAAAGTTCACGCTCTCGCCACGCCCAGCTAATAATGCAGGCAGCTCTAATTCACCTGTAGCTGCTTGGTCCGGTAGCAGGTGGGGAAAATGATCTCTGAGCTTCAGCTCGTCCACCAATATAGGCAGCAATGGTCGCAAAAGGCCTGCAAGCAGGAAGCAAAAGATGGAACTTCAAGTGTAAAGCGTGGATAAGGAAAGAGACGAAAAGAATGAAACGTAGAGTGTAGACAAGGAAACACCACGCGAGCTGTATTTCGACTCTGAAGCAAATTTAAATCTCAACGACACTGTTCTATCGAAAAGGCATGTCAACGAGACTAGACTTCGACCCAGTTCAAATTTGCACGGAGGAAAGGAATGAAGAATTTTCGGCCTTACGGTAGCGCGAGTAGTGCCCGCCTGAGAGCTTGGATTGTGGTACCGCAAATCCTGCTGAATCACAGCGCACGGCTGTCACTTGCGCCTACCAGAACAACGCATGACCAATCACATTTGGAGAGCTGCAAGACTACCGGATATACATCCACTAACAGGTCCTCCTCCTTGGCCTTTGTTCCTTCAGGTTTTTCTTCTCCAATATTAACAACCTGACGAGCAATCTCGGGCACACCTCCACCATACCACTTCCTCAGCAGTGCCCAGGCCGACTCGCTCACGAGCATGAAATCTTCGCGCTCCTGCAAACCTGCGCGAATCTCTACAAAGCGATTCAGTGCAATATCTTTGGCTCCGCTTTGACTGCCTTGGGAATCCCTAGTGCCATTCTTCGAAGCTTGGTTGCGCCTCTTGGAAGGCTCCGGTAGCAGCGGAGAATTGTCGATTGAACAAGGCTTTGCAGCAGGCACTATGTCGTGCTTTTGCATGTAATTTGTATGCTCACAGAAGGACACCCACCAATCATATGGCAAGAGGTAGTGGATCTGTCCCTCCTCCAAGGGCCTGTCCTGTGCAGCGCGCACCAGAGCTGCTTGCTCCGACGGTACGGGCACCAGCGGCTGCTGCACTGCAAGCAGGCAGATCGAAAAATGAATCGGCTGACATATATACAGTTATGGGCTGAGGCACATGGGAACAAGAGACCTCCAGACTCCGCTGTGGGGATGGACATTCGAAAGGCTAGAACACACACAAGCCGTGGAAGAGTTGCTTGTCCAATGCGCGGAGGGGAAAAAAGTCATTGAAAGAGTGCAACCAACCCAGAAAAGAGGACTAGAAAGAACCACAGAGAAGAGGAAGGAAGGAGGGCTGATAATGTA
>WBZZ01004287.1:12500-55000 GCA_019918135.1 Paulinella micropora | reverse complement strand
GTCGTGCCAATCTGTCAATTTCAATGTTGTTGTTCTCTTTGTCAAGTCTTTTTAGCATAATATCAATGGCTGACAACTTTACCAAGTCTGGTTTTTTTTTTCAATTAACAAATCAATTTCCCTGTCAATTTTATTTACTCTTTCTTGGCTTATTATTTTGTCTTTCTTCAGTTGGTCTCTTCCTCGTCTGTTTGTCTCATAAATCTCTAGCCAATCCTCCTTTGTCCTGTCTCCTTTCGTGATAAGACTTTCACTCATTATCAAATTCTTCACCACTGCACCAACGCACTAGCGCGCTGGGGTCATGGCGTCGGCAAGAAAAAAATAGGTTTGAAATTTCCAAAATTTCATTATCTATTACCAATTTGTCCTGTCCGCTTATTTTTTCCGTTTTTTTTCCCGTCTGGATTTTTTCCAGAAAATTCCTCGCTTGCTGACACACAAAAATTGTTTTTTTATCACAATTGAGTAAAATGTTTTTCTTTGTGCTTTTTCGTTCTGTGACTTTTTTTTTTCAGAATTCCCAAAGTGGCTAAGACAAAAAGACCAAACCCTTGTCTGTTTTTTTGTGTGTGCAGATGGCTGACGAACCTCCCGCCCCAGAGGAACCAGAGCAACCCCGCCAAGAAGACCCAGAAGTCAAGGTATGTTGGTTGTTCGTTTTGTTTCTCATATAATTTTTTACAGACTTTGGCTGAAAATTTGGGGGATTTACTTATCGGTCGCATCACTTTGGGAAATATCCCTAAGGAGTTAGGCGGTAATAAGCAATCCCCTGTCAAAGTCCCTAGTGATATGAAAAATCGTCCTATGATAAGCGATGCCAAGTATTGGGTTAAATTAGATAAATAACACGGAACTGCAATGCTTTTTGGTAATGCTAACGATGGGATGGAGGTCGTCCAGTTGAACCACTACAAGACAGAATTCGGCAAAGATCAGCGAGCAGAAGTATTCGTTGTTGAATTCACCGATGGGTCGTTGAAACTGTTCAGACTTTGGGACAATATAGATTCTATCGCCAACTTCTTCGGTCTTACTATTAAGACTGCCTACAGGGTCATATTTGATTAAAGGCGACTTACCACCGCCACTAAACAAATAGAGAGTTTATTAATTTTTTTTTTGTAGTTTATTTTTATTAATAAACTCTTTATTTGTGGTATTTTTCATCAAAGGTCTAGTATTACTTTTGCCTTCCTCTCTCTTTTGCTTGTTCTGACTCGGATGTTTTCTGGTTCTATTTCTTCTCTTTTAAGTAGTTCTTTTGTCTTCTTTGCCTTTATAATTTCTTTTGTTTGATGTTTTATATCTTTCTCTTCGTCAATAGGCTTTGTAAAATCTGTTTTCAATAAATCCCTCGGACTTACGAGTTCATCGTTATTAATATTAACTTAAATCCGGAACGGCCTTTTACTTTATAAATAATTTTACTGAAAGTCTTTCCTCCTTTCGCAAACATTAGCCTTTTGTTTTCCTTTCTTACATTATCGCCGACATTGAATTCATTAATAAAGTTATCACGAGTTATAGTCTGTTTATTTTTGTCTCTTCTAGCAAAGACGTCCACCAGTCTGGCCTGAATTCCCCTATGTAATTTGTGATTATAAGCATTAACCAAGTCTTGAATATAACTTACCCAGTCAAAATTTCTATTAGTTTCAAATAATAAATCCAACCACCTTCTAATACTCCTTATAACTCTATCTACCACGGCGAGCGCTCTGTGGTCCCCTACTTCAACCACATCGTGCTTAATATCATTTTGAATAAAATAATCACGAGTAGCACCTTTATATTCTCCTCCGCTGTCGGTTGTAATTGATTTAGGTTTATAAGGTACAGATTTCAAAGCATAATATACTTCTTTTGCGGTTTTATTTTTTAATGGAATGATTATTAAAAATCGGGAATGACAATCAATCCAAACAAGCATCCAAGCATAGCCCTTATTTCCTTTCTTATCTTTTATCTTACTCATATCCGCTAAGTCAAAAAAGACTTGGTCTAATGGTTTATCAACCCATATCGTGTTCCATATTTTTGGGTTCTTTTTCTGATGATGTATTTCTAGTGCTTCATCTTCTTTTGTTCTTTGAATTTCTTCTCCAGTAGGTGTGTCTTCTAATTGACTATTACGATTTTGGTTATTAATAATTGTATGTTTATGGTCTAAATCTGGCATTTATATAGTATGAGATTTTCAAAGTCAAATGTAAAAAACAAAAAATATAAAGTCATTAGTCCGAAAGGTAAGGTTATTAATTTTGGAGATATCAGATACGAACATTATAAAGACCGCATAGGTTTATATTCACATTTAGACCATTTGGATAAAGAAAGAAGAAAAAATTACAGAATGAGAGCAAAAGCAATACGAAATTCAAAAGGTGAATTAACTTATAATAATCCAGAATATAGTAATTATTATTCTTATCATTATCTCTGGTAATATCTAAAACTTTAAGAAACATTTTTCAACATCACTTTTTTCTTTCTTAGCACCACCAGAAGATTGATTATATACTTTCACACTTACACTGCTAGACTTTTTTCCTTTCCCTTTCTTAGGTTTCGGTTCTTCTTCTTCACTACTCTCACTTTCACTTTCTTCACTATCTGGCTCAGGCTCTGGTTTCTTACTCTTCTTCTTTTCTCTCTTAGTTTCCGCCTTCGCTCTTTTGATTTTCATATTTGCCATCCTTTCCGCAATCAAGTCAGTAAAATCAACCTCATCTTCGCTATCACTCTGCTCGGGTGTGTCATCTTGGTCTTTTTCATTAACAATATCGCTCGCCACATTCTTATTTTCTATCTCTGCTATTTTTCGTTCCATATCTTCATCTTCACTTTTAATCGCATTTCGGTATTGTTCCAAAACCTTTTTGGCATGTTCCATTTTTCTCTGCTTTGCTTTTTGTTTAATTCCATCGACGGCTTTTCCCCAATTTTGTCGGCTCGCTTCGGGAGACTGCATTTTAGAATCTCACTTCGTGCTTCGCACTCTCGCTTATTCTAAAAATATTCTATACTAAGATTATTATATTTTAGTATTTTTAAAATTAAATATTTATTTTATATATCAATGTTGCAATATGAATCATTACTCGGCTTGTCAGAAATCGCGACAGACAGCCTATCAATCGCCAACCTTGACTTAACGAACACAAACATAGTCGGTCTGAATACAGACAGAGTGCCAGAAGATGATGACCCCATAAATCTTTATTACACTTACGACCGATTTGATACACGACTGGCTACCAAAAGCACCGCGGATATTAAAGAAGGACTTAATTATTATTGGACTGATAACCGCTTTGACACACGGCTCGCTTTAAAATCAACAACTGACTTAAAAGAAGGACTTAATTATTATTGGACTGATAACCGCTTTGACACACGTCTAGCTTTAAAATCAACTACGGACATTAAAGAAGGAAAAAATTTATACTATACAGAGCAACGAGTAAGGGATAATGATGAAGTCAAAGCCTCAACTCAACACCGCTCTAATACTTCCAATCCGCACCAAACAAGTTTATATAATTTGATTGACACAAACATATTTGCACAAGCAAGCGGACAATACTTAACTTACAATGATGTAGAAGGTAAATGGAAGAATACAGCCCTTGGTTCAATTGATACACTTCCAGATGTAGTCATTACAGCACCAGTGGCTATGAATAGTTATTTAACATATAACTCAATAAACTGGGTAATGAAACATTTCCGATAAATGTTGATGAAACAGGCAACATTAGTGTGAGAAGGAAGAATATAACAGGAGTTAATTTAGTAAATGACAAAGGTGTTGATGAATGGATATTTGAGCATAATGATAATAATAATAAGGTGTCAGCAGCTGGAAGTATAGACTCACATAGCGATGTTACAATAACAGGCTTTCCAGCAGATAACAAACTGATTATGTATAGCACGGGGCAATGGAGAAACACCACACCACCCTTTCTTAGATTAGACGGAACTGCTAGTATGACGGGAGGACTAAATATGAATGGTTATGCTATTTCGGGGGCTTCTACGTATAATGGAATTAATCTCGCAAATCTCGCAGTTGATGGTTCGGTGGTCAAACTAACAGGAGACCAAACCATAGGAGGAATAAAAACATTTAGCAGTATAATAAATGCTAGTGCGGGTAATGATATGAAAAGCCAAAGCATAACAAATGTTAATCTTGTTGATGGTGTGGATGTTTCCGTTCTTGACACTTCTGTCGTTAAACTAACAGGAGACCAAACCATAGCAGGGAATAAAAAATTTACATCAACTTTAGAAGTAAGTGGTTCGTCCAATCCTTCTACTTTTGACGGCATCGGCATAGCCTTTGATACAAAAATAGGAATGATTGCAGCACAAAAAACGGCAGCAGCGACTTGGTATCCGATACAAATAACGGGTTCGTATGTTGAGTTATATTCAGGTAATACTTTAATTATAACCGCAACTGGCACTACACTATCTTTGAATAACAACAAAATAACAAACTTAGCCACACCATCAGCAACAACGGACGGAGCAAACAAAAGTTATGTTGATACAAAAGACGGGCAAAATGTGAAACTAACAGGAAACCAAACAATAGCAGGAATCAAGACATTTAGCAGCGGTCTTGAAATAACAGGAAATTCAACGAATGCGACAACAAAGGGAACATTCGTGGTTTTTAACTCCACAGCCAATATAGGAACTATCAGATGCCTTGATATGGGCACTGGTGTAAATTATAACTTTGAAATAAATGCCAAAAAAATAAGTTTTATTATTGATGGGGCAATCGTCGGTTGGGTAAATGCTTCGGGGCTAGATTGTAATAGTAGCAAAATAGCCAACCTTGGAACTCCGACATTAGCGACGGACGGAGCTACAAAAGGGTATGCGGACACATTGGACGGGCAAAATGTAAAACTAACAGGAGACCAAACAATAACAGGAATTAAAACATTCAACGGGACAAGCACTGTGATAAAATATCTAACTTTAACGAACAATGCCGATTTTAATAATCAAACTATCACTAATGGTGGAAATATTACATATAATGGGGCGAGGATATTAAACCAAAATGGAGGTGATATATTCTTTTCACAGACATCAGGAGATTATCAGTATTTCTTATTTACTCTAAATACTGCTACAAGTGGAACCGCGAACCAAAGGGGTTATGTATTTACGAATGTAGCATTTGATGCAAAAGGAGCAGGACTTTATATTTCAAAACTTTTGGATAATAAAAGTGCTTCGTCTGACATTGTCCGTTTTAACAATGCTGGCGGTATGCGGTTTTATGGTGCCTTAGATATGAGCTCAAATAACATAACAAATGGTGGAACAATAACGGGAACTACATTAACGGCTAGTGCTGGTATATCAACAACAACGGCAACCGCGAGTGGATTAATAACGGCAAATGCGGGTATATCAACAACAACATTAACAACAAGCGACAATATGGTAGTAGGTGCTGGAAAAAGTGTTTTCATAGATAGGTCAGGATATACAAACACAAACAACAAATTAGTTTTGTGGGATGGTGGAACAGGTTCCACGACTGCTTTTAATGGATTTGGTATTAAACTAGACACAATGATGTACAATGTTAATGCTACAACTGATAATCACATATTTTACTATGGAGCCACAAATGAATTATTTAGAATTGGTAATGCTGGAATTACTGCTTCAAAAGCACTAACGGCAAATGCGGGTATATCTGTTGTTAATAGCACAGTCGACATACGCGGGGAAGCAAGAAGCGGGTCTCATGCTACACCAGTCGGGTTATATGTCACAGCCAATCTTGGAGCATCTTCTGCTGGTGTTGAATTCAGACACAGCAACGGGACACAGGGAGTTGGTTTTGGTTATAATTCAATATATGCTACGGGAAGCAGTACAAACCAATATTTAAATTTTTATGCGAGGGGGACTGGTGTAATCTATGCTCAGAGTGATACAAGCATGACGACAGCATCCAGCGGATTTTTAACATTAAGAAAAAGACCAAACAATACGACCAACCCACAAATATTTATGAAAGCAGGAGACTCATCAGGTTATGCGGTGGTAATGAATACAGGTGGATTATTACATGCTTGGTCGACTTCATTATCAAATGGTGAAAACAATACGGGTTATGTTTATTTGAATGCGGGAGCAAATACATGGTCTTCTGGTTCAGACAGGAGATTAAAATCAGATATTAAAACACTAGACTGTGAGGGATGTTGTGAGAAATTAATGAAAATTAATTGTTGCTCATATTATTGGAAATCAGACGAGAAAAAAGAAAAAAAGAGCCACGGATTTATCGCAGACGAGGTTGAAAAAATATTCCAGAATTCGTATCTGAAAGTGGAATGAAGGCAGACGACGGAAAAAGCATCCTTGAAGGAGTATCATATATGGAATTTATACCAATACTGGTTAGTGCTTTTCAACACATGGCGGAAAAGGTAGTTAATTTAGAAAAAGAAAATAAAAATCTTATGAATATACTACAAGACCAAGCAAATCAATTAGCAGAAATCAGAGCAGTCGTATTTTCAAATGTCAAACAATAATACAACCAGATTTCACAGACCACCACCTATTATGGATATGGATGGCGAACTAACTCCAGAATTAAAGTCTCGTGTTCTTGAAGTAGAACTAAAGACTGAGGAAAAAAAAATAGAGCACGAATTGGAAGATAACTGGAATTGTTGTTGTATAAAAAACAGACCGACAGACAGCAGATTAATTAAATACTTATTTCAAATGGGTATCATTATTGCCATTATAACACTTTGTATCGTGAGGCTATCTGAAAAGAACTTACCGTGCGAGGTTGCTAATACTTATGTCGGAATTTTGACTTTACTCATAGGAATCTGCCTTCCATCACCTTCTAGCTCAAAGAAATGAACATTCATATACTTGAGTTTTATACCACATAGCATCATTTGAGCAAATTAAAGGAATGGCTTCATCAAAACTAACACACCAATCACTCATAGGCTTATACACACATTTAAATTTTATTTCAATACCTTGCTTTATACAATAAACAAAACTCTCATTTTTTTTCTCACTGACCCGCGAGTAAAAGTCGCAGGCCGTCCGACCTAACACAGACCACACAAACAATAATATTATTAACATTTGTATATTTTTGCTCAAAGATTTTTATAAAATCTTTGTATAGAATGACGGAGCACAAATACCAAAAGATTATTTTTCTGAGCAATGATTTTGCTGGAGGAAGCAAAACATTTAATAAAAATATCCAAATGTCATTCACACCCACCAAAATGAATGTAAAATTTATCCACTATATGAACGACCAGACCGAGACAAAAATCAGAATTCTTTACATGGATAGAATTGGAATTATTGGAACATTTGCGGACAGCACCACAGCAAACATTTCAAACCTTAGTTATAATTTGGGTGTTGTCGGATGGACAGACGGACAATATACATTTAAAGTCCTTGAAACTGACAGCGGAAATATTGACACAGGAAATTTAGCAGGCCGATTTGTTGTGTGTTTGGAATTCGTAGGGTAGGTGAAACCTACCCAGATTGTTGCGGATTTATCCGCAACGAATTCGTTGCTTAATATATAAGATGATGAAGATTAATAATGTCAAGGTGAAGCCAGTAAACAAGAGGGGGATGGAAACAAAAAAGCAAAAGGTTATAAATTATTCAATGAGCCGTATGCTAACATATTTTTGCTTGCCCGTAAGAAGAGCGGTAAAACGACAGCACTCTTTGAAATACTGAAACGGACTACAGACAGAAAAACCCGTTTTGTAATTATTGCTTCAACAATTCACAAGGACTACATTTATAAAGCAATGGTTAAGCACTTTAAGAACAGAGGCAACCCGATGGCAATATATACCTTTCTTAAATCAGATGGTGTAAATGTTATTGATTACGAGTTAGACAAACTGAACAGACATGACGAGCAACACGAAGGAGAAGTAAAACAGGACAAAGAAGAAATAGAGAAGCCACAATTTCTTTATTTCGGAAAGGAAAAGAAAAAAGAAGAAGGAGGTGAGAAGAAAGAACGACCCAGCAAGTATATTTCTCCAGAGGTTGTTTTCGTTTTGGATGATTTAGGGAGTGGATTAAGAGACAAGTCCGTAAGTGATTTGTTAAAAAAGAACAGACACTATAAAAGTAAGGTTATTATGTCTAGTCAGTATTTGAACGACCTACGGCCAGAAGCCATTAAACAGTTAGATTATTTATTAATCTTTCCAAGCCAGTCTCAGGACAAAATGGAACTCGTGTATAAACACTTAGACTTATCTTTTGACTTTGATTACTTTCTTCAAAAGTATCACGAAGCAACAAAGGAGAGGTTTAATTTTCTTTATGTCTCAAGTGTTGATGATGAGTTAAGAAAAAACTTCAATTTCAGATTAAAATGATATTTGAGAATTTCACTTCGTGCTACGCACTCTCGTTTATTCTCAAACATCGGAAACCATTAAAGCAAAAAAAAAAAAAAAACGATGTTTTATGATGACGAAGTCAGAATAAAATATCTTAAATAATTATTTTTTTCTGTATTATATATTTCACTATCTTTTATGGTAGTTAAAACAACTCGTGTTGAAGTCATTCCAACAATCGGCAAACGAACTATTAACTCAAGCATAATGGCTGGAGGCAAAAAGAAGACTGGTCGCAAGAAGAAGCAAGGAGGCAAGGGACAGGCTGGCGGTAAAATCAACTGGCAAAAAGTTGGGAAAACCGCAATGGCTGTTGATAAATTTCTTCGCAATAATAAGTTAATCTCTAGGACTGCGGGAGCATTAAGTAGCGTTGGGGTACCTTACGCTGGTAGTGTTGGTGCTGTAGCATCAAGACTGGGGTATGGTAAGCAGAGAGGGCGAGAAGCACTCAAGTTTTAATGAAGATATTTGTTTCAGACTACGTCTTCAACAAACATCGAAACCCAGTTTATTTTTTGGAAAAAGAAGAAACGATGTTTTAGAATAAGTGAGAGTGCGACAGCACGAAACGCAATTCTAAAATATCAAATGGAAATATTTTTTTGTTTGTATATAATGGTTGCTAAAACCAAAAAACAAGGAAGCCTAAGGTAAGACCCCCGCGGGTTTATAGAAATAAAAGCGGGAAGCCGTATATTATCCAGAAGGGTAAAAAATATTATCTTAATTTCGGTAAAAAGACAAATGATATGAGCACACTTCAAATTGTTAAACTTTTTATGAAATACTTGAGCAGACCAAAAGCAAAGAAAAAAACAAAGAAGGAAGACTTAAGAAAAGTCCAGAGTTTGTCGGAGATTGAACAAAATACTAGAACCGCCATTAATGACCACTTAGACAAACTCAAAAAGGAGAAATACGAAAAGATTGATGAGATTGACCAAAAAGAGAAAAAAAGCACGAGTTGATGCTGAAAAAGAAAAGAAGAGGCAAGAAAGAAAAGACATAGCAGATACTAAGGAAAGGCAGGATGAGTTAGCAAGGATACACCGCAATGAACTATCCGATATCAAGGAACGACAAGAACAAAAAGCAAGAGAACTAAGAAGGGAGCAAAAACTCATAGATGATGCAAAATATGAAGAAGATAGAAAAAATAGGATACAGGCATTACCACCGCCACCACAATATCAATATATTATGCCACCACAGCAGGGACAACCACAAGCACCGCCATTAGGAGCACCACCACAAGCACCGCCATTACCTAATTTAGGAGATGAAGCACCATTGAAAACGAAAGAGCAATATGAGGAAGAAAAAAAAGCAAAAGCAGAAAGATATTGAAACACTGAAATTAGCAGGATATACAGATAAGTTCATAAAAAAGATGAGTCGTAAAGACTTACAAAAAGCCAGTCAAGATATTCAGACGGCTATAGCCACAGCGACATCTTTACAGGAACAGAAAAAGTTAGCAGAAGAATATAAAGAAAAACTTGAAAAGGAAGAAAAGAAAGCAGAAGAAAAGGGTAAGCATTTTGAACATTTACAAATTAATCAATTTTTAATATCAGCATTTTCAAAAACTTATCACCCAAACATTACTATAAAAGAGTTAGCACAGGCTTTAAAAAAGAGACTAGATAGTGATGGACATAAAAAATTAAATTACAAAGACACTTCAAAGTGGATTATTGACATGATTAAAAGGTTTAATATTGATGTTGGAAATGAAAAGGAAAACGTAAAAAGAAAAGTGGCGGATTATGCTAGATATGAAGAGTATATGGGTATTAATGAGCAAAAAGGTAGTGGAGCAAAGACATTAGAAGAATTAATTGATAAAGTATTTTCAATAGCGAAAAAAAAAATACTTAGCCCGCAAAGATTGGAAACCCACAATGAACAAACATGATTTTGTAAATACTCTAACAAACAAAATGACAATAGACCCAAATGTGGATAAACAAGTTTCAACGGATTTAAATATTGACGAGGGAATGCCACAACAACTACCACAGCCATTAGAGCCACAACCACAGCAACCAGAGCCACAACCACAGCAACCAGAGCCACAACCACAGCAACCAGAGCCACAACCACAGCAACCAGAGCCAGAGCCACAACCACAGACAGAGGAGCCCCCGCCAGAGGAGCCACAGCAGGGTGAGGGGCGGGGACTAATGACTAATGAAATAGATAAAATAATGAAAAAATATGGATGGTATCTTGGTGCGATAGCCAGTGATGAAATCTACAAGTTGAAGCCCGGAAGCAGAAAGCGATACGGATTTATAATGAATACCGACCCGAGCACCAAAAAAGGCCAGCACTGGATGGCCGTATGGATAAGTCTAGATAAAGACAGGAGTGTTGAAGTGTATGATCCGCTAGCACTTTATGAACCTACTGAAGACTTCCAACAACAAATGAAACGACTAATAGATAAAAGCCACCCCGATAGTTATTTATTAATGAAGGTTAATCAAGTAAAAGAGCAGAGCGATACCAGTGATACCTGCGGATGGTTTGCTATGAGATTTTTAATGGAGCGGGCGAAAGGAGTGCGATTTAAGTTGCTAGTGGTTATACAGATTTAAAAGAAAGCGAAGCAGAAAAGTTAAAATCACAGAATGGTTATGGATTTGACACCTTTTTGTACAAGATATTTTCTAATATATAGATTTTTGAGGTTGTAGGTGGTTTTTATAAAAAGCACCTACGATGGAGTACAAGGGAGGAAGAAGTTCGGGTATCTATTACATAAATAGTAAAAATAGAATAACGGGAACAGACAGCGACTTCACACACGAAGTCAATATGAAGGGACTAGACAATCCCACACATTGTAAAATTCTTCATATTTATGCGCCGAAATCGTATTACTCTGTGGCTTCACCATATAATACTTTTACATTATCCGAAGACGGGTATGAGTCTTTAATTACAATACCAGAGGGCAACTACACAATGAACAACTTAAAAAATAAACTATCTGAGATATTGACGGCAGAAAGTCCGAATGACTATACTTATGTTGTCTCAAGCAACAATACAAACACAGAAGCGGAGGATGGTAAATTAACATTCAGTGTTTCAAATAACGGAGGTATTCAACCGCGGTTTATATTTGATGCTGATACCCGTATTCATTAGGTTATGGGTTTTGATAGAAATTCAACATATTTCTTTGCAAATGATTTTATTAAATCGCCGAATGTAATTATTTTAACTGGTGAAAAAACTTTGTATCTTCAATCGGATTTGGTGAATGAAGGTGATAATCATGTGCTTCAAGAAATATATACAGCAAACGAAATTCCTTTTGGTTCTGTTATCTATGATGGAAGCGGGTCTGAGTATGGTAAAACATTGTCCGCTAATTCAAACAACGTATTCAGGTTTTACTTGACGGACGAAAACGACCAAGCAATAAATCTTAATGGTTTGGGAATAGTTATGACATTATTGGTTTATCGTGAAACTAATTATTTTAGTTTATTTAATCCATTCTTCAATTTGCTGAAATCCAAGTGATTGATATTTATTTTAATTATTTATTTTTTTCTATAAATATATTTCGTGTATTAATCAACTTACACTACTTCAAAAACAAAACAAAAAATGCCTGTCCAATACGGAGGAGAACTAGTCCATCAGACTAAGGAACTGCTCACTGGTAAGTATGAATTAACTAAACTTACCACTCGTGAAGGCTCGCAACCTGTCGCACTTACTACTGCTGGTGGTATGGAAAACACATTTGAAATTCCTACTCGTCCTTTGAAACTTGCGAGGAGTGTGTTGCGATTTACTTACACTCCGTCTGGTGCGGGTGGTGCTAATCGCTACAATCGTATCTATATGGATTGTCTGTCTATGATTAAAACTATTGAATTGCGAAGCCGAAGCGGGCAGTATCTGTGTAATCTTCAACATGTGGGTAATTACACAAAGGTTGTATGGAACTAGAAATGAAGTATGAAAAATTTATGGCACTTGAAAATCATGGTGCTGGTGTGGGTAGTAGTGCTATGTTTCAAAAGTGTAATGCTGGAAAAGTTGAAATTGGAACCGTAGCGGAAAGAAAAACAATTACTGATGCGGCAGATGTTGCAGGTCTTAAGGGTGCAGTTCAAGGATATTACAAAGTGCCTCTTGTTAATGCCCGCCGTAATGATGATACCGCTCTCGCTGATAGCACTGCTGGAACCTATAGCCTTGTTAATGTTCCTTTTGAGGAGGCTAAGTATTTTGAAGGTGGGGGTAATAATACTGCCACCCCTGTTATTAATTTTAAGTTTCCTTTGGGTATGCTGTTTGGCACTATTTTTGAACTGGATAAGACTATCGGGTTTAATGAAATTTTGGATATGCGGATTGTGTGGGCTGAAACCAACCGCTCTTAATTCTATGGTACTGATGTGAGTTCTATTGCCACTGGTGCAGCGGCTACTACCACTGGTGCTATTGTCTCAAACCTAAATTTATTCCTTGCTATTGAGACTGACCCAAATGTCATCCTTGGTGTCCAGCAAAAGATTGCCGGTGAAGGCTTTCCATTTAAGATTGAGTATCCTATCGCTTGGAAGCAAAGTCTTCAAACAAACCAACAGAACTATGTTATTAAAATGAACCGCTCGCAGGGTGAAAGAATTCGTCGTATTTATACTTCAGCCTTTCATTTCACTGAGAGTGCTAATACTTCTTTTGATAATGATAACAGAGCGGATGCAAAGATTATTTCATATTATACAACTCTGGATGGCTCTCGTCTTCAACAATTTGACATTGACACTTCTGAGAATGAAGACTATATGATTTTGAAGGATAAGTTGAAGGGAAGTGCTATCCTAAACAGTGATGTCTATCATTACAACTGGTTCCATGTAGATACTTGGGACAATAACCGCCCGCTGTGCGATAAGGACACAGACGGCTATGAGGTGAGCGGTTTAAGCCTAGACACTGAGAGGCGATATGAATTCGTTTCAACTACAACTAATAATGCGAGTGGTGCTGGCGTAACTAATCTTAACCATTACACATTCGCCATTCTTCAACGTAGTGTGCTTGTTAAAGGAGTTGAAATTTTGATGTCATAGAAAGATTTTAAAAATCTTTCAGCAAAAGGTTTGGTGAAACTTTTACAAAAGTTTCAAAACTAATAAAAAAAATATTTTTTTTGTTTTATATGCACAAGAGATGACTACTCACCAGAGAAATTTAATCGCACAAAATCCTGACGGAGAATTTATAAACGTCAGGGTTGGATATGATGGTGATATTGAAACAAATAATTCAAAAACCGCTTTTGGCGAAGCAGTAGTAGGTCAATTAACACCAGTATTACAAAAAATCTTTCCATATACAATTAATACTAGGATATGGACAAAAACAGAAACAAAATCGTCTGTGTCATTTTTGAATAATATGGCTGAATTGAAAACAACTGCTGATGCTACGGCAGATGCTAGACTGGTAAGTAAAAGGAGAATAAAATATAGAACTGGAATGGGTGTCCTAGCCCGCTTTACTGCTCTATGGACAACGGACGATACAAAAGATTACTATTCATATATTGGAATAGGAAATGACCTTAACGATGGATTTTATTTTTACAAAAATCAAGCAGGAATGAATATCGCACATTATGCGGGAGGTGCTGCAGATTATATTGACCAAGAAGACTGGGACGACCCTTGCGATGGAACTTCGGCTATGCCAAACTTAGACTGGAGTAAAGGAAATGTATTTCAAATTCAATTTCAATATTTAGGTTTTGGTGCTATTAAGTTTTATATTGAAAATCCCATTACAGGATTATTTCAATTAGTTCATATGATTGACTATGCGAATGCTAATAATGGTGTAAGCCTACGAAATACGACATTACCTTTTACTGCAGCAATGAGAAATGATGCAGCGACTGGAATACAATCTCTTAAAACAGCTAGTGCCAGTTTATTCATTGAGGGAACGAATACGATAAACACAAGTATAACAAACGAAGTGGAAGGAAGTAAAGCAGCAAACACCACTGAAAGTCCTATTATTAGTATCAGGAATAAAGCAACATTTGATGCGGGCGGTGCTAATTTAACAAATTATTCAAATGTTTATCCAACTTTGATAAGTATTACAAATGAAGATACTAAGTCGAATGTTGTCAGAATGGTATTAAATGGAACACTAACTGTGTATTCAATTGTAGATACTGACACAAAGGCGAGTGCTATCGCAAACGGAACAACAATTTTTAAACTATATGTAAATTCCCAATCAACTCAACAAATCAATCTTAGAAGTTATGATATATACCTATCACCGAGTGATGTATTAACTTTTACGCAGAAGTCTGTCTCTGCTGGAGGAGGAGGAAATATCAATATTATCGCTAACTTCGTAGAGGATCAATAAAGCAAAAAAAATTTAATGGAAGAGGATGTAATATCATCATAGATATTTTTTTACCGCATCTTTGTTATTAAAATAAGGTTGTTGAATTAAATATTCAAGGTATGGTTTATCAATCTTAGCAACATCTTCAATTTTCATTTTTTTATACTTTCCATATTGAAGAAAAATATTGGTTTGCTGACCGAAGGTCGCATCTTCAACTTCGTTGGAGTCATTTTGTGCTATCTCTTCGCCTACATTAGCCTTTATTTCGGTAATTCCAGTCTCTCTCACAACAAGATCTGTTTCCTTAAAAGGAGTGCTTTGTTCCTCCATCATTTTTTCTAATGTGGCCTCCAACGGAATAACTACTTTCACGTTGTCGTCCCTCGGCTTGTATTGCTCATAGAAAGATACAATGTCAGGCTTAGTCCATTTAATTGTCTGCTTTTTTATTTCGCCGTCAAGGTTCCATTTTTCAATTTCATTCAAGTAGTCTTGTTTGGTGCTCATGATATTTTAGAATAAGCGAGAGTGCGTCATTCAAGTAGTCTTGTTTGGTGCTCATGATATTTTAGAATCGCGCTTCGTGCTACGCACTCTCGCTTATTCTAAAACATCGGAAAAATTTAAAGAAAAAATAATTAAAAGAAAAACGATGTTTTGTGATGACGAAGTCAGAACAAAATATCATTAAATATATTTTTTTACTTCACTTTTAATGTCTGTAAATTTTTCAAACCACGGCTGTTTCATGACCCATTCAAGATATGGCTTATCAATAGTTGCAACATCTTGAATTTTCTTACCTTTATACTTACCAAATGGAAAAGTATCCTTTGGCTTTCCTGCCCGCGCATTTTTAATCATTTGGATTTCGTCAGTAATTATCTTTTTAACATCGGTAATAGAAAATGTTTCTTTTTTATTTTCAATAGAGAGTTTCTCAAACTTCTCACATAATCTGGTGAGGGTGGTCATTGGTCTATATAGAGTGGTAAAAAATTTTATGAAAAAAAATTAATTAATTGATTATTATTAAATTTTAAGAGCGGACACGAAGCCGTAAGGGATACTATCATTTTCGTTGATAAACTCACGCCCGCACCATCTTGTTTTATTAACTACTTTTACTACATTCTTTTGGTGTTGTATACTAAAATGCTCAAGGTGTTGTTGTTTGCTGTTTCTGCTAGTATGTATTTTCTTCATTATAAAGTCTCTGGTATTAGTTAAACTTTCACCCTTATCCATTAATTCATAAGCGGTTGGATTTAATTTTTTCAAATCCAAACCTTTTCCTCTAAAGTGGAAATGAGTTTTACCTTTTTCTTCCCCTTTCTTTACATACTCCAACATATACAATTTTGGTGCTATCCATAATCCCCTTATTATTTTACAATCCGTTCCAAGGTCATCATCCATTCCTCCGATTGTTTTATCTCTAAATCTTTTAATTCATTCAATGTTTCTTACATGACTTTGAATACTGTCTGTGTCTGTATAATAATAATCTCGGTCGGGGTCCTTGTCTGGGTTGGCTTCGGTCATATACTTATACATAATTCGTCTGCTGTATGCTAGTATAAATGCCCCGCAGTGAGTGGGCTTTGTAATTTTTTCTTCTTTCAATTTGTCATCTCTTGGAATACCAGAAATTAACCATAATTCACCATTAGCCTCTTCAAACCTTTCAATATCTGTTATCACATGTTTAGCCCAGAATTTCCAATACTCATGATTTTTTGTTATAAATTTGCTTACAGAATTAATCGGTCTTTGAATTGTCTTTCCGTATAAAGCATTCATAAATAACTTTGCTAACAAATACTGCGGTGTGCCTTTTTCTGAATTTTGTTTTCGTTTAAATAACTCTAATATGTAATCTTTGAATACTGGTTCGGCTCCTTCTGTATAATAGCCTCGTTTTATTTTGACTTTGTATCCAAGTTCAATCATATCTTCAATATCAACAGAAGTGAGCCATTGGTCTTTCATATCTCTTAACTCCCACTTTAAACACCCCTTACTATTTCTATAAGGAACCCGTGGATGTAATAGATTTTTTGGAGATATGTAATCAACATTATATATTCCTAGTTTCCCTTTCATTTCTCCTTCACATTTCTTAATTTCGCCCGTCATATAATTTTCAAGCATTGCCGTTGGATAAAGACTTACAACATCCGCATCAATAAGATAATCTTTAACCTCATCAAAATCAATTTCGCCGTTTATGTATTTTTGATATTGCTCAGATATAAATCTCCTCTTGCTTGGATAAGTCCTTGCCCCATATAATGCTTTTCTAAAATCCGCTTCTTTTTCTAACTTTGGAAGTTGAATTATGTATTATTTATCAGTTTTCTTTTTCCAAAGATTAAAGGTTAAAGAAGACGTAGACATAAACTCCGATAAGTTCGTTTTATGTTCTTCATATATCGGTTTATTTAGTGTTTCGTATAGTTCCTTCAATCCCATAACATCTTTTTCTAAATACAATAAACATTCTTTTTTCATATCATCGCCCATTTCTTCCCATCGTTTCGCTTTTTCATGGTCAAAATCACCTTTTAAAACATTACATCCCAAACTTTCAAGGTTCTTTTTAAGGCTTCCTTCTGTGTGCTTAGACAAGTCCCAGAATTTTGTATTTTTGTATTCCATTGAAGTTATCGCCCCGTTATTGATTAACGGAGTGCTTTTTATCTTTCTTTTAATAAACTCTTTTTGTAAAAAGTAATGGTCACATTTACTACCATTAAAAGCATTAACATAAAATGTCGCTTTCGGTTTTCTTTTCGCTAAGTCTTCAGCATATTGAAAGATTATATCAATGAGTTTTGAAATACAATCATCGCCAGCAACATATTTAAAACCAATATCCGCAATCGTATAACCTGCTATATACGCGGTATGGATTTCAAGCGCATTTCTATATGTTTCTAAATCATAATGAAAAATCTCATCTTGATTATTATAACTCCTTAACGGTTGTTAATAAACTTTCATATCGGTCCATGGTTTCCTTAATTTAGCCGCCGCATATGTAATTCTTTTATTATTACAAGTGTGCTTATTAAAATAAGTTGAAAAGCAATCTGGACACCTATTTTTATTTCTTTTTATAAAACCCATATAATGTCCCTTACTTAGATAGCAAAGCACATCCGCGGATATTAAAGGGTCTTCATAGTTTTTGAATGTCTGTTTGGTTGACGCATCATTCAATTCAAAATACTTACCTTTAATACAATATTTTTTTAAGATTTCATATCCTATTGAAAGTGGTATATATGAATTATGTTCAAGGTTGAATTCTTGTCTAATATCATTACATACTTTTTTTATTAAGTTTTGATTTACCTTTCACTGGTAAATTTAATATATCCTTAAAAACATAGAAGAAACAATTAATATCCTTACTCCTTGGATTAATATGAATTCCTTCATCTGTTTTATGTTTCTTATCACTTCCTGAGAGATTACAACCGCCTCCATCTTCTTGAATAATTTGAATAGTTATATGTTGAATAATTCTTTCATATCCATTCGCACTGGCTTCAAGATTTTGTTCGTTGTATAGATATATGTTGTGAAACAAATCAACTATATCTTTTAATTTAACTGAGTTAAAAGTTTTCCACTTGTAAAACTTACCATCATCGGCATCTGTTATATACCCAAACTTAACATGAAGACTTGCTTCGTTTGTCAGACCTCTATTTTTGGCATCCTTAACTGCTCTCATAATTGATATTTCAATCGCATCCATATAATAGAAGTTAATATCAAGGTCTTTGAAAGGGTATGTATAACCATTTATACCTCTGTTTTTTATTGGTCTTAGTTCTACAAGTTTTACCTCGCGCTTCTTCGCTTCTTGTGTCTTAGTTTCCCTTAAGTTCGCCCTTACCTTCGCTAGTTCTACATTTTCCTTCGTTGGTCTGGGTGGTAAAGGTGGTGGCATACTTTTTATATCAATATAGATATAAAAATTATAAAAAATAATAATAAATTATCTGTTATAAATATATATAATAATTTCTTATATTTAAATAGAAATTCATTTTAATGCCTCCTCCATTCTTTTCAACTTAAGTAATGCTTGCTTCACTTCATCTCTTTTTTTCTTTTTCCTTTCTGCTATTATTGCTTTATTTTGGTTGTAATACTCCATTGACTTTTGTCTGTGTCTTTCTGGGTCTTTTTGTATAAATTCCCTCGCCTTTCTCCGTAAGGCTTCCTTTTTCTCTTCTGGTGTTTTGTATATTGGTTTTCTACCCATCTTTGTGTATATATAATAAAAAGATAATCTTTAATATATATTAAATATTGTTTGTTTGTATCAAGGGATAGTAATTTCAATTCCATAATGTTTTCCTGTCCCTCCTCCATAGATTGAATAATATACTTGTTTCCTTCCTTTAATCTTTAGAGTTTCTGCTAAGTGCTTGCTGATATATCCGAGTTGCTTTCCGCTTTCTGTTTAAACCTTTATCGCATTTTTATCAAATTTGTTTTCTGGCTCGTGTTGAATAAAAAAATTTTCACCTCGTCCTATGGTTTTAAGATAAGAAATATTATCTTGTCTCCCATCAAATGAAACACCCACAACTCTGGTCGTCGTCATTTTATATACATATAAATAATATTTGTTTAAAATAAAATTAATTATTTGTTTTTGTAATATCTTTCTATGTCATCGTTTCTATATGCTATACGAATTACTTTATGACCACCTAACATAATTTCTTCTTTCTCCGCAAAGAAGTCTCTATGTGATTGGCTTTTTTCGTGTTCGTATTTGCTATATATTTTTATAGTTTTACCACATACACAGGTATATGTTTGTTTGCTTCTTTCTTTTCTGCTATTGTTTTGCTTTTGTTTAGTCAATTGTTTATAATCGGTATTATTATTATCTTCTTCATATTTTGCTAATACTTCCTTTTCATAAAACTCCCTTGCTTTCTTTTCTACTTCTTCTTTCGTTTTCTTTTTTCCTATGTAAAATACTTTTCTTTTTGGCTCTCCATTTTCTCTCCATCTAACATCAACTTCTTTTTCTTTTATACAAATACCACCTTTCGTAATGTTTCTCTTTGTGTTATTACTCATTGTATATTATGTCAGTATTTAATTATTTAAATGATAATTCAAAATATGACATATATGTTTTCTTGTAGTGTGCTGTAGAAGGCTATTTGGTTGTTTTTGTTTCTTTGTATCTATAATCCATAGGAGAGGGTGCGACACAGAAAACGAAGTCGTGGATTTTGCAAAAATTCACGACGAGTATTTCTGTATCATCTACTTTTCTTGCAAGGTGAATCGCTTTTTACTATCATTAAACGTATCCAACTTTGTGTTACTTGTAAATGTCTGTGGAAGGCAAAAACTCAAAATCACAAAACCAGCATTTTTCTGGTTTTGGGGCCATATACATCTTAGTATTCATCAGTTTTAAGAATTTTAAGTATTGGAATCGTCTTTCACAACCATAAAATAAAGCTCCACCAAAGGATTTTTGTTCATTTTGCCTAGAAGTTACAAACCAAAAAGTGGGTTTTCACAACTTCACGTGTCTGACCTACACATGCCTGTACATTTTTTCCTGGACCTTAGTTGCTCCTACAGTTTTTTTAGAATGTCTCACTGACATATACTTACGATAGATACAAAATATTGAGAATGCGATGTGCCTGCTTCATTCCTGGAGGCATGCAAGTCCAAGATATCGGAATATCAAAAAAGTTTTACCATTTTTCTTTTGGAGTTCGTGTGAATTTTCAACAAAAACTACGTAGATTTGAAGGTATAGTGTTTTAGGACTCCCCAACCTATTTAGGAGCTGTAGGACCGTCAATTGTTTTAGATATAAATTTTTATTTGCTTTCTCTCTCTCTCTCTCTCTCTCTCTCTCTCTCTCTCTCTCTCTCTCTGTCTCTCTCTCTCTCTCGCTGTCTGTCTCTGTCTCTATCTATCTATCTATCTATCTATCTATCTATCTATCTATCTATCTATCTATCTATCTATCTATATCTATCTATCTATCTATCTATCTATCTATCTATCTATCTGTCTATCTATCTATCTATCTATCTATCTATCTATCTATCTATCTATCTATCTATCTATCCATCCATCTATAGTTATCTATCTATCTATCTATCTATCTATCTATCTATCTATCTATCTATCTATCTATCTATCTATCTTATCTATCTATCTATCTATCTATCTATCTATCTATCTATCTATCTATCTATCTATCTATCTATCTATCTATCTATCTATCCATCCATCTATAGCTACCTATCTATCTATCTATCTATCTATCTATCGATCTATCTATCTATCTGTCTGTCTGTCTATCTATCTATCTATCTATCTATCTATCTATGTATCTATGTATCTATGTAATGTGTGTAATGTATGCATGTATGTATGTATGTATGCATGCATGCATGTATGCATGTATGTATGTATGTATGTATGCATGCATGCATGCATGCATGCATGTATGTATGTATGTATGCATGTGTGTGTGTGTTTATGTGTTTATGTGTGTATGTATGTATGTATGTATGTATTAATATGTATGTATGTATGTATTAATATGTATGTATGTATGTATGTATGTATTTATGTATTTATGTATGTATGTATGCATTAATATGTATGTATGTATGTATTAATATGTATGTATGTATGTATGTATTTGATACACTGGCAGCCATCATGCCGTACCCTAGCTGCTTTTGACTCAGTAATTGCACCTGCGCAATGTAATCCGCAGAAGTACTTATTATTAATAATATTAATAAACACAAGGCAAAGTCTAGCTAGTGGAGAGGAAATTGTCGCCGCCGGTCCGGCCACAGATTACTGTGGACATTCAAGCCTACGGTGGCAAGATCCGGGCTCATCGTTCTCCATCTATGGACGAAGTGATATTTATACGACTGTGCTGAAGCCAGCATTTGAAAGCTTAGGAGACGAGCTTTCCAACGGCGTGCACTGCATTTCCTATGCCGGCCCACCCGGTATATAATGGCAATACTGATCGTTCTTCTGTCGGTTAATCCGGGCCTTGGTCTGGAGATTACGGAGTCACTACTTTAGGTATTCCTCAGTCTTCATATCGTTAGTAACAGTTATCTGTTTATTAAATATCCTACTATCGTAACAATCTGGAGTCGCTAATACAATAAACGGGGTATGGAAATTTTCCTCGGTTTCTCGGAAATTTTTTGTTGAAAAGAGACATCGAAAGAAAAATGGAAGAGGGAGAAATTTTTCTGATGCGCTTCCTGGGGTTCTATGCTCTCTCCTGAGATGTTTTGGGTCTAGGGGCGTGCAAACGGGTATGCCGCGGGCAATGATTTTCTTGAGTTGTAAGGCTACTTATGATCTGTTTGTAAGTGGGGCTTGGGTTGCTGATGGACAGGCGTTTTTGGGTTTGACAGCTTGCAGCTCAGGGTACACGAATGTGGGTTTCATGTGGTGTGAGTGTCGGGCGTGGGTTTTTGAATGCAGGGGCATGTAAGGGGGACCATGGGGGATGGTTTTGGAGAAAGGGCATGACGTTTTTGGTCGGTTTTGAGATGGGATAAGGGTTGCTGTGACGCATTGTTCTGAGAAAAGGACACTCCCTTCCCACAAACCTTGGCAAATAGGTGAGGAAATCACTCGGATATATATGATTCATGTTTGCTTGTTCGTGGGTTGATGTTTTACAACATTTTTGGTGGGTTTTGATGACTGGGGATTCATGCTGCATGGAGACTTGAAGGGAGGAGTTATGGAAACAGACACAGGGAAAGACTGATTTTGGACGGAAAAGGACGTCTGGGAGGAAAGGAGAGTTTGGGGCGAGGAAAACAGACATGACGGAGGGTAATGAGAGGAAAACTTGTGGAATTTTTCGAGAGGAAGGGTATGCAAAAGACACGGTTTGGGGACGGGACACGTCGGTCGGTCAAGGGGGGTCAGAAGAGACGACTGTTCATGAAGAGGAAGGAAGCAGGCGGGTCCCCACTTAAGGGAGTATGAAAGGGGGTCGGGATCTGCGAGGGGAACTTGAAAGGGACGGGAAATTCACAGTTTAAGGGGGATTTTCGAAGGGGGTAAGTCGACGCCATCATGGCGCAAAAAGAGGTAAACAAATCAGACGGGTATAGCGGACAAAAAGCGTCAGAGACACGCCAAGTCAAAGGGAGAGATTTGGGGGGTGTTTGCGGACTTTTTACCACATGAGGACTATTGGCTGTTTCGACCATATCACGTACGAATATGACTGGAATGACAGAGAACGCGGTGTTGAGGAGCAGAAGTGCGTAAAGGATGACAGGGGGAACTTGAAGGAGTTGAGGTTATGGAACAAAGAGGCGGCTGGGAACTTGAAAAGAGTCTAGAGAGAGAGAGAGAGAGCACTTGAACGGATTGTAGGAGGAATGGAAGAGGGGAGTACTGTGGTATGGGGAAAGCAGAGCATGAGAACTTATGCCCTACTTTAGGTGTTCGCCATCAGTATGGATTTGACAGATGAGAGGAAAGATGATGGTGGAAAGGGGGAGAGGCAAGAAAAGAGAGGAAGGAAGGATGGGGGAAAAGTGGATCAAGAGAAGAAGAGCTATTGGAAACAGGCATATCTGGAGGAGGAGGATTTTCCGGAGTCGGAACTATGGAACGAGGATGAGATACGTATTGGAAGAAGCATATATATTCAAGTGGAAGACACGTGGAAGCTGTACAAGGCATGCATGGAGAGGATCAAGGCTTTGGAGCAAGGGGATGAGAGACAGAGGAAGATTGAGGCATTGGAAGAAGAGGCTGGGACGAACAAACAGATCTACGAGACCTTGTGGGGTTTGGCGAGACAGAGACGTCGGAGATACTTGAAAACTCGATATGATCAAGCTTTTCGGGTGCTTGAGTCATTGGCATTTAACCCTGATGAGGAGGAAGTTATGGAGGAACGTTGCAAAAACAAGCGGCAACGAACTAACTACTTGTCGTAGGATGGTAGAGGGGGGGGGAATACCTCTGATTGCATCCTACTTTAGGTCACGATGGAAAAGAAAAAGACAGGCAAGGAGGAAAAGGGGGACGGGGAAAAGGATGCAGACGAGGAGAAGAGGAGGGAGGAGACACCGGAGTTTTGGAGAAAGGCATGGGAAGAGGAGACTGAGGAGGGGGAAAAGGGGATGTGGGCAAAGGGGGAAATACGAATAGGCAAGGATGTTTACAAGGAGGTGGTAGCAACAGCGGAGGAATATGAAACATTTCGGGAAAAACTGCTAGAATGGGCAAAGAGAAGGGAGGTTTGCCCTCATGAGCTAGAAAGAAGACGGGAGGCAATGGTCAAGGCAGAGAAGGCGAAAACTTCGGCTTTGATGTTGGCTAAGATGAGGCGGGCACGATACGTGTGGAACCAAGAGGCGAGGGAATACGGAGACAGTTCAAGGAGTCAAGGGAGGCTTTCAAACGGGAAAGACGGGAATATGAAGAGCCCAGGAAGGCTGGGGAGCAGGAGAAACGAAAGAAGGAAGGGGGAATGGACAAGGAGGAGGAACAACCTTCTAAGAAGGCTAAGAAGGGGGAGTGAGGGACACTTGGAAACACGATACATACTTCTACTTTAGGACAGAATACGGCATCGGATGAGCATACGGGAGGTAAGGATGGGGATATCGGAGGAGGAAAAGAAGTTGGGACAAATAGGGGGAGTGGAATATAAGATGGATGAGGAGGCTCAACGGTTTGTAGAGGAAAATGGGATATCGGTGGGGTGAACGGGTGGGAGCGATTATAGACACGGATCGGGTCCGAAAGCATGCAAGGTGGATGGCAATTAGAGCTATGTGGGAATTGAAATATCGTTGGTATAGCAACGACGAGGGTTTGTGGAAGGTGTTTGCCATGACGGAGGAAGCACAATACCAATACAGTTTCATGGCTGTGTTGACGAAAGTACAGGGGAAATGGACGGCGGAGAGAATCCATACGGCATGGGCCTGTGCAAAGGGGAAGGTGGAACACGCGAGGAAGTGGGTGAAAGATTTGAAGGACCGGCGGGAGGACAGCTGGAGAATGTTTGTGGGACCGCTACGGTTCAGGAGTATCATAGAAAGGGTGGAGAAAACCACACCGAACAAGGATTGGGACAGTCACGAAACGCGGACATGGATTGAGACTTTAGAAAAGGAGCGGAGGCAACAGAGACGGGAAGGGAAGAAACGGAATAACGCAATGAACGACCAGGACGAGACATCTGACAGGGAGGTAGAGAAGAAGGAAGGGGTAACGGGGAAGGAAGAGGGGATCGAAAAGCTGGAGACGGGAGCGGAGGTAGTGGAGTGGATGCAAGGCCTCTCTAAGGAAATGTGGGACGAATGCATGCGGGAAGAGATATAGAGAAGCGGAGAGGAAGGGAAAAGGGACAGAGAGTAAATACAGATAAGGGTGGCCTTACAGAAAACAAAACAAAAAGGAAAACAGACAGGGGTTATAATGGGGGAAACAGACAAGGGTTATAATGGGGGAACAGGGCGAGAACGGGAGACACGGACTTGGGGATCAGGGGAGGATGTGAAGTGAGCAGATATAATAATGCCACGGGAACATGTATATATGGGGATCACGGTTTAAATCATAATATATTTTATACTTTAGAATTCGAGATGGAGGCACAACCTGGGGGCACCGGAGTTCAGAGACGACGAGGACGTGGGATGGATAGGACCGACCATTCGCGCGATATCGTTTACACCGGCGAGCCGACGGGAGGACCCAATGCGGTACACGGAGGCTAAGGCGGAGGCACCGCCGGCGGCATCGGATCCGACTTATGCGAGGAACCCACCAACTATGTCGCTATTCTTCCACGAACTGATGCAACGTACGCCGGAGATGGCACCGGAGATATACAGGCAGTTCTCGACGAAAAACTACAAGGTGTGGATAAAAAGGGAGGACGAAGGGGGGCATATACAGCGAGGTGGACCAGTGGCCGACGTGGATATGGCCCAAGGGAAAACCTACATATGGACCGGGGATGATGATGCTGGACCTGATCCATTTGGCGGAAGCGCTGTACATAGGGGTTGGGTTTTACCGGGACAAAGTGAGTAAAACGAAGCTGCCCAATTTCGTGATGAATCGGATGTTGGAGGAGGGGTATATATATCAAACGGGGACATCAAATCGTTGTGTCTGGCAGCGGGGGCGCAGAGACGGGAGTTACAACAAGCGGCCGCTAAGATGGCGGATGCGATAACGAGGTGCGACGCGGCGTTTTCCAGGAACCCGGCGGAGGAACTGGCGGATCTGATACAGAATAGCCATACGGGTTGGGCACGGAGCCTTAATAGAGGATTGGCGGGCAAGGCGTATGACGCCATGCGGGAATATATGGCGGGGCCGACTGACGTGGGGGCAAAGATGGAGAAGAGGGATGCATCACTGTACAAGTTGTTGGAAGAGGCAGCGGCGTTGAACGATATGGCGACGGAGGCGGAAAAGGAGGCAAAACGGAAAGAACTTCGGCAATGGGTCTTTGGTTTGTCCATCCTGAATGGATGTGTGCGGGGTTGGTATACGTGGATCAGGATTCGGATGGCGGCGGCGGAAGCGGAAGCGGCAACAGCGCGGAAGAAAAAGAAGAAGAAGGGGAGGCAGTCGGAGAGAGCGGCGAGCTCGGATTCGGAGGAATCGGAATACAGATCGAGGTCAAGGGAAGGGGAAAAAGGGGAAAAGCGGAGGCGACGTGGCACAAGCAAGTCAAAGATCGACGGTAAAGAACAACGGGACAGGATCCTGGGACAGCTCCGTAAGACGCAGCTGATGCGGGAACATGGAGAGAGGCCAATGGTTGCGAGCAAACAGCACGAGTACGAGTATATGAACCAGGTACGTAAGTTAATTGTGGCTTTGAGGAGTGAGGCTAAAGCGGCATTGTGTGGGGACGCGGCGGACCAAGTGTGCTACTTGTTGGGCAACTTGGTGGGGTCGGGGGACGAACACACGCGGTTACTTGACACGCATGTATGGGAGGAGCGGTTCAAGAAGGAGTTCGGGGAGCGAGGGGCGAATAACAAGAAGGTGGTGGTCGATGTCTCATTTTGTGTTCGCCGACGTGTACCAGTTTAACCAACTTCTTGACAGGGGGGATGGGATAGAGGCGCTGAAGGACGCGGCACAGGCTCTGGTTACGACGAGGACGGCATTACGGGACATCTTTGCCAGTATCGCGGGGCTCAGTCTGTTGCACGAGAAGAAGGAGATATACCCAATGGTTCTGGCGGGGATATGGAAAGATAAAGAGACGAAAGCGGTGGTTCCGGAGATCGTGGCACAGGTGATAGCATTGGCGGATATCACGCCGGAGGGCTAAACCCGATGGCAGGGGTTGGACACCACTTACAATCCAGTTAGCTGGGTATTACATGAGGAAGACCCGGCGTTGATCGATCGTGTGATCACATCGCCAGCGGTGACCGCGAAGTGGCCACAGGCAAGGTTCAACTATGGAGGCAGCGGATGCTTTCGGGGGGGCGGATGACCGTGACAGTTCACGCAGGGGGGGGGGGGGGGGGGGGGGGGGGAGATCGGGCGCCAAGGCATGACGGGGGGTATAAACCACGGGGCTCGAGGTATGGGGAGGGAGGATACCAGGAGCGACGACAGGAGCGGCGACCACCGCAAGTGTTTCATGCAGATCGGGCGCCTCGAGGAGGGGAAAAGGCGAAGTTTGACGCAGAGTTCCATAACAGGGCTCTGCCAAACACGGAGCTAAAGGGGCAGCCACGGTACCCGCCGGACTCGGAGCTGATCGAGGGTTTCCCGAAGCATCACAGCCAAACGATACCCCTCCCATACCCGGGTATGATACCCTGGGGTATGATACCCCCATCTTGCTCCACCCCCCCCCCCCCCAACCACCCCCGCCATTCATTCCCCCCCCCCCCCCCCCCCCCATACCCTGGAGTATGAAACCCCCCACCCCCCCTCCCCCCCGAGGGGCATGGGGGGTGGGATGAATGGCGGGGGTGGTTGGGGGAGGGGGGGGGGGGGAAGATGGGGGTATGGGGCCTTGGGGTATGATACCCGGGTATGGGAGGGGTATCGTTTGGCTGTGTATACCAGACGGGCACTGCGGTCCAGGAACTGGGACAAGGATTCATGTTACACGGCTATCGCTATGCACTGGTTGGGAATTAAGGGAAACTGCCAGGTGAGCCACGGGATGAATATGTGGCACGACAATTTAGACACTTGCAGGTAGCAACACAGAGACGAGACATACTGGGAGTTGAAAGAGGCGGTACGGCACGGGATGTGGCAGCTAGGAGGGTTGGAGGACATGTTCCCGCCAGAGGAACTCCCGGCACTGCGGGAGTTCAATGAGGCCAATATCAAGGCGAAGGGATGGGCGCGAAAGGATAAGGGTTACTACCACCGTGCAGCCAACATGCGACCCAAAAACACGGAGGGAGAGCGACGGGAGGAAATGCGGGACGGGTATCGGAGGAACGACAACAACGGCGGGAGAGGACCGCGGGGTGGCTATCGGGACGAGTATCGGGGAGGATTTCGAGGGAGTCGGGGTAATTATGCGGCGGCGCCTAGGCCGGGGATGGACAAACAGGTACAACCCTTGATACACGGGAAGTGGGAAAGACATAGCGGGTACAAGCGGAACACCACACTCTCATTTGCCATATATGCATCCGGATCGACAGGGGTTGATTGCAGGGGCTGGAGCGGGAACACAAGAACGACAGGGACAACCGGAGGGCGCGGGATTCATCGCGGGTACGGAACAAACGATAGAGGAGATGGAACGGGAACATGACAGCACTCATGGTATATATGAACAGGAGCGACCTCCGCGGCAAGAGGAAGCGCGTCCGCGCAGGTCTAACAGCGACGATGACGTAAAGATCGTGGGGGTTTCTACGGCAGGTGAGCCAGGAAAGAGTGAGGGGGAGATCACGAACGGGAATGAGGGTTCGACGTATGACAGGGGAACGGAGGGCGAGGCAACAACGGCGACGGGGTGACGGATCGCGATACGGGAGCCCGGAAAGGGACGAGATGGGGAGGAGCTTGAAGACACGGGAATATGTGGATCTGACATAGGCAAAAAGAGGGGGAGAGACGAGGAGATAGACGAGAGAAAGGGGGAACGGCATGCAAAACAGCAGAAGGCAGAGGGGCGAGCATGTAGCGGATCGGGGGTACAAGGAAAAGGATACACAGAGTGCGAGAACAGTAAGGGTGAGGGCAAGGAGAGAAGCGAGGGAGAGGGGTGGCAGAGGAAAAGAAGCGAGAAGAAAGTGAGAGAGAGAGGACACGGGAGCGAGAACGACAATTGCTGGAGACACACTGGAAGGTGAGTCAGAGGCATGAGGAGATGCGAGTCACGCCGTCGGTTAGTCACATTAAAAGATCAAATCTCCCACTGGCGTATACTCGGGTCAAGTTGAGGAGTTTAGGAGGGGATGTGGTCATAGGCAACGATACCATGGCGACCATCAGCGTCATCGGAAAACACTTTTTGGACAAGCACGGGCAGCAACCATGGTTCAAGGAGCGGTTTCGGGCGACAAGGGGTTGGGTGAAGGGGGTGTCGGGTACAACGGCGATGACGGGCACGATACTGCTGGCGTTTGACCTGGAAGGGGGGAATACATATACGCACAGGTTTTGGGTCGTCCCGGCATATACAGGGGGACTCCTGTGGAGCTTTGAAGCGCTGAAGCGTATGCACACTCACATCGACTGTCACAGAGAAGAGGTACGGTATGGACGGAGGGAAAACGCTCCGGTGTATCGAGTGGTGGATTACAACCCAGAGGAGGGACAAGGAGACGTCGGAGATATACCGTTACCGGGAATATCCGTTACCAAATTTGTCTTCAGTGGCAAATTCACGTAAACTTATTCTCGACCGGCCCTCCTTGCTAATTACCTATGTAATACCATTTTTGCTTACAAGTATACTTGAGTTGTACAATACATCTTGTCTAGACATTCTTGAATTATCTAGAATAGGCAAGGTCCCCGTCGGGACCTATGTAGGCCAGCCAATTGTAGAACGGATAGCTTAAATGGAACGGATAGGTTTCGTAGCTAGGGTGCTCAAGCAGCACAGTCTGTAACCTCAGAATTAAAAGGTAACCACACTGCATAAGTGAACTGTAAACACTTGGACAATAATAACGGATTAGTAATACTGGGACGCTAGTATTGACTAGTATTGAATACAGAGAGTGGTCAATTGCCTCACGGCATTGCCCACCCTCTGCGCTTTATAACCTTTTATTCCGGCAAGTACCGTTGCCCGTCAGCTAGTGGGTCTTCCGGCTCGGAAGATTTACAACTCTGTCGGTTAATGAGCCTTGTTCGCGAGAAGACGGGCAAGAAGAACCTTACAAACAGCATTCCTGAGCTTGAGCAGGTCTTTGAAGACCGATATCAAACTTGAGAGTTCACGTTTAAGATGGTAGCGACCTCTGAGAGCTCACAGCTAGGAGACATAGTCAATTTCATTGCAAAGCATCCAGAGAAAGCTGAAGAGAAATACCCATGGGATGAGTCTGCATTTAGTGTAGATGAACAGTACAGTACAGAGTCAGACACTAGTGATAGTGACTCAGCAGCTCGTACAGAACTTAAGACTCATGCAACATCATCAGACGCTGAGGCCTCTATGCCAAAAGAGAGCCAAGATGCACGAATAAGACCAAAAGAACGAAGTAAGTCTAAGAAAGAAAGGAGGTCGAGAAGACGTAGGTTAAAGGAACGCAAGGAACACGCAAAGGCCATGCGCAAGCTAAGCCTTTATGTTTCCGTTGCATTCAAGCATCCAACACTCAAGCTTTATGCATGACTGTCTCGGATGGCAACCCTATACGCATGTTGGTGCTTGTTAAGCGCCGGTATGGGGGTGCCAACGCAGCAGGAATGATAAAGCGTATGCTTGTTTTTATTTCATCCTACCCAAGAGGGGACATTGAATTGTGGTTGGACAGAATAGGTATCTTGAAGAATGTATTCAGCGCGACTACGGAGGTAAAATACCAGATGAATTCTTTTCTTCTTTTCTCTTGATGAAGTTCAAGAAGCATACAGTATTCGCGGGGTCGGATACAATGGTATACCAACTCGGTCGCGAGGACCGACTGAACCACAGTGAGGTGGAGAGAGTCATTCGCCAAGTCTGGCAAAATTTTCGTCTGAATTCTGGTCTGGAATCTCGGGTACACCTGACTAGGCAAATGACACACAAACCCAACACAACCACACTCATTTGCAGACCGGCATAACGTACGTTTGTAGCTAAAGAGAGCGAGGGTGAGGAAGAGAAGGGTGGTTGCTACAAGTGTGGGGCAAAGGACCATTGGCGCGCGACGTGCCCAAAATTGCCTTGCACACGGTGCAAGAGCAAAAAGCACAATCGTGCTCAATGCCCTCGTGCGAACACAATGGTGTTAGCACAGGGTGAGGACAACGGGAGAGTTTGTCCGGATGACGAGAGAGTTACCGTGCTAGAAGACGTAGCTATAGATCAAGATGGTCTAGAGGGAGTGGGAGAGGAAGAGCAAGGTGAAGAGGAAGACGTTGATTTGTTTGAGGGAACTGTGTTTGTTTTGCATGGTGGTGGTGGTCTGTGAGGATGTTGAGGAGAGTGATGAAGATGGTGATGCACCTGCTCCACCTCCTATCATACTATTGCCTGCCCCCACATCATCAACTCGCAACATCGAAACAAAATCTCGTACACCAGTGCAGGGAGTAGAGAGGGCGAATGTGGTGAGAACTATTTCATTGCCTTCACTGCCTACACCTATTGCTGCGGTGCCATCACTGCTCATGCCTCCACCCCCACAGAGAGAGAACAAAAACAAACAAAACCAACACCAAACCAAGACAGTATTGTCACAAAAACATTGGTAGGTAGGGAGATAGTTGCAGCTGCACCTGCACTGACCAACACTCCACGTCCACCACACCAACCAACAAAGAGAGAAAGAGAGAAGAAAATCACTCAACCAGTTCCACAAACAACCACAGCACCCAAAACAACAAACAAGGATAGACAGCCCGAGAAAATTTCGTGCAACAAGCAATGCTGCGGGAAAACTTCACGGGGTAACCTCAAAGTTCGTTTAGGGGCCCATCTGTTCGGGTCACCTCAAAGAATTGCAGATAGGCTAATCTATGATGACTATTGTGGCTATCATGCGAGACAGAGTGACTTTTTTCCGTTCATAGACTTAGAACAGAGCGCAACAGACAGACCACCAGCAGTTGTCAATTATCCAAACGAAAAAAAGTCACGGGAAATAACGAAAGAATTTCTCGATATGTTCGGTAATTTACGCTGTGTAGCTGAGGGAGAGGACTGGAATTATCAACCCCCTCCTTGGGTTGCTGATCCTACCTCCTCAGCTACACTAAACACACTGACTTGGAGGTTTGTAGGTGACCTCCCACAGACCGGTCGCGGCGCCCCGGGAACTTCCCAGACCGACCTAGCTTCAAGTTTTGACGCTGCGTCTCCGCGCAGCAGGTCTGCCCTCAGCGTCCCTGAGGAAGAGGAACCGGTAAGCACCCCCTCCTCCATTTCTACCATCATACCACCTTCTGTCGTTTCACCTTACAGATTAGTCTCGAGCACTGACATGCAGACAGTTGGAGAGATAGCTAGTGAGTTGAAAAGGTCAGGGGTAGTATGGGATTAGAGGAGAGTGATCGAGGTAGGAGGAACGATAGACGAATACTTGACTGATGTGATGAGAGCGATTGAGCTAGTGACTGTGACTCACAACACAAGACATACCACTAGCCCATACTCCACCCAATACGACAACAAGCATTTCACTCCAACTACACCTGACACACCCAACACACCGAACGATGATGGGATAGAGGTAAGACTAGATCCCACAGGTAGGTTTGTTGAGGTGACAGTTCCTCAGGAACTGATCACAGGTGCGTCTAGGGAGAGAATCAGTCAGTTAGACAGACAGGTAAGAGAAGTAATAACTAACCTGCAGGAAGAACTGAAAGGACAGAGTCAGACTGGGATGCCTGATAGAGACTATGACCCAGACGACTCTGATGACGTCCCTGAGCTAATGTCGTCAGAGCCGTCTGAGTCCTCTGAGTCTGAAGAAGAAGAACAGACGAAAAAGAAAAGAAAGAAGAAGAAGTTGAAGAAGAAGAAGAAAGACAAGAAAAACAAATCAAAGAAGAAACAGGACTCCACCACAGTCATGGCACATAGTAAGCTAGTAAAGAGCAAGCATGTGTATCAAGATAGTGGTGCGACACAGTATGTCTGTCACGACGACACGATGATGAAAGAACTGAAGAAGATCAGTAAGGTAACATTCAGTACAGGGAATGGAACGAGAGTGATAGGAGAGGCAGGGTTGATGTGTGTAGCAAGAGTAGATGGAGAGGGGCGAATGCATAAAATTTGCAAGAGTATGGTCCACTCATGCCAATCAACGTTGCACCCACTGGTACGATGGACCATTTCCATCACAGAGCAGTACTCCATCAAAATGGACAGATGTTCATCTTGAAGGGGGCACTGCCTGTGAAGGAAAAGGATATACTTGTCAGGGGGAGGCTAACTAAAGCCTTGCTATACAAATGGGGTAGCCATAAGGATAGTAAGTTAGATCCTAAGTGTCGTTTCACACCTAAGGGTGCGCCTGAGAGAGAGAGGGAGGCGGGGCAACAGGGTGGGAGAACCCAAGCATAAAACCCACACCCTCAGACAATAAAGGGACAATAGTAACAGCAAAAGAGAGTAAAGTGAGTATTAATTCATCTAAACTAATAATAAAGAATGCTGTTCTGTTTGTTAAGTACCCTTCTACTGTCAAGAGAGTGAGAGTGCAGCCTGTTAGTATAGTACATGCTATGGCGGGTCATGTAAGCTGGGAGCGGACTAAAGCTTTAGCTGACGCCGTAGGCATTAAGCTAGTAGGTAGAGATGGTAGTGTAGAGAGTGCAAAAGAAGAATGTAGAATGTGTGAGCCTGCATGATTGCCAAAGCCAGCGTGTTGCCTCGATTTGCTTCCAATCATTTGCCGAGAGCAGAGAGAGTGGGAGAGATGCTGCATTGCGACACGCAAGGCCCGTGGAGAGTCATGTCACGGGAAGGTAGAAGGTATAAATTCACGGTTATGGACGATTTCTCGGGTTATGCTCTTGATTTATACTTAAGACATAAAAATGAATTTATATCTTGCATACATAAAGCGATAGCGTTTATTGAGAGACAGACAGAGAGTAAAGTTAAAGTTGTAGTTTGCGACCAGGAATTCACGGCACCAAGAGAGATCAGTGAGAAGTATAGTGACATAATATGGAAAGATGCAGCCACTGCTGATAAAGATGGTAATGCGAGAGCTGAAAGAATAAACGGGGTGACGGGGGGGCCTGCTCGCGCACTTAGGCAGCATGCTTGATTTCCTCCCAACTTCTGGGCAGAAATGGAACATACAGCCACAGTGCTATATAATATATTACTTATTACTAAAGGACAACATAAGGGCACGTCGCCTTACCAATTACTCTTCAAACGAGCACCACCCTTGCATCAATTACGTCCAATTAGTTGCATGGGAGTGATGCACGTAGAAAGGTAAATGGTAAAGGATCCATGCCCGGTAAGTTAGTAAAGTTAGTAGGATACGATATGCATCGCAATTTATACAGATTTGGGTTGGATAGAAAGTCTTGTCAGGCGTTAGAAATGTCCGTTTTGATCTTAGTAGGGTAGGTGAGTCGATAGAGCCTCAGGTAGCTTGGGAAGATGCAACTGAGGGGGATAGACCCACAGCCAGAATTTAGCGATGAATTAGACCACAGCAACACACACGGGCTCTTAGACGCCGGGATAGCCGTAGGAACTAGCCAGGCAGTCGACATAGAACCCAGTTCCATTGATAGTCCAGTTGCACCATTCCCTCACAGTCCTACCACTACACCGCACGTAGACAGGGAGGTAGAGGATAAGGTAGAGGCCAAGCTAGAGACTGATCATGAACCTCATGAGGTTGATGCAGTCCAGGGGGAGCAAATAGATGAGCGCATGAGTATAGGGCCCTTGCCAATAGATATGAACAGCCCACATGCGCAACATGACCCCCCAACACAGTATGTAGAGGGTAAGGCCCCAACCAAGGGAGTAACATGGGAACAGAGCGACAGGATAACAGAAGCGAACATAGTCAGCGGGAAGAGAGTGAGAAAGCAAGTAGATCTACACCGCACATCTACACATCATGTTACAGCGATGATTTACATGGATGATTGCATTTCACATGAAGAAGCGAGTGAGTGGATGGTTTTACATACATTTGCCGCCAGACTTAGCCATAGAGGGTATGACACTCAAAGATCTACAGGCAGGGATAGATAGAGAGCTACGTTCTATAGCGGAGTTCAAGACCTACCAATGGGTAGACGAAAGCGAGGCTAGGAAAGCCGGAGTTAAGATAATGGGATTGACTTGGTGCATAAGGTAAAAACTGACCAAGATGGACTTCGGTTCGTCAAGTCACGTTTATCCTTAAGGGGAGACCAGTTGCAACCGGGTATAAGTTATAATCCTGAACAGTTATACGTGCCATGCGCCAACCACAAATCAGTTTTGCTGCTTTGCAAGTTGACAGTTGGCTATGGTAGGAGACTTTTCGGGGAAGACTTTAAAAACGCATATCTTAATGCCGACATGATTGACGCCATATATGCTCGCCCACCACACGGTGCATCCATGTTAGGGAGAGTAGGAAAGATATGGAAGGTCGTCAAAGCATTATACGGCGCTCCCCAGGCGGGGAAGCGGTGGTATGATATATTTTCCGGGCTTCTAAAAGAGTTAGGCTTTGTAACACTCCAATCTGAACCATGTATGTTTATGGAGAAAGGAGTGAAGATAGGGGATGGAATAGTAGGCGTCTTCCATGTAGACGACCTCATTTTCATGGCTCCTAATAGGCAAGCCTATGACAGATTTTGCGAGAAACTTGAGATGAACTTTCCCATCAAAAGACTCGGGTTGGCAAAAGATTTCAAGGGGATGGAAATTATTCAGACGAAGTCGGAAATTATCCTAAGTCAGCAAAGTTACGCTCGGAAAGTTGTGAAATTTTACGGGTATGAACCATGCAAGCCCAGCGCAACTCCAGGTTCAAAAATTGACCCTATGCCAATGGACGTGCAAGCTAGACTTAGACAGTTCTCCATTCCACAGATAGTTGGGAGTTTACTCTTTTTGGCCAAGATGACTAGGCCGGATATTGAGGAAGCCCTCAATTCTGCAAGCGTTTTGCAGACAGTAGATGTGGGAAAGACTTATTCCAAGCTTGGGAAGATAATCCGATATCTGAAGAATGATAGAGTACTTAAGTTTAGTAAAACAGAACTTAGTGTGGGAGGGAAGGCAGGACCTATTGGACCCATGACAGTTTGGCCCGATGCGGCTCACAGGGTTTGTTTAAAGACGGGTAAATCTCGTACCGGGTATGTAGTTCTAGTAGGAGGGGATCCCGTGGCTTGGCTGTCCAAACGGCAGTCGAAAGTTGCCCTTTCATCGAATGACGCTGAAATTTTCGCTGCGAACGAGGCACTGAGGGAAGCTATGGCAATTCGCAACATGCGAAGTGAATTAGGCATTCCGGAGCCCAAACCATTCGAAGTTTACGAGGATAACGCACAAACCATACTAGCCGCACAACGCGGGTTAGCCGGACCACGCACGAAACACTTGCCTTTGGAAGAACACTACCTACATGAGCTAGAACAGGAAGGCATAGCTTTACTTAGGAAGATAGGTACTAAAGGTCAGTTAGGGGATGTTTTGACTAAGTATTTGCCCAAGGATCAAGCAGACATGTTGTTGGACGTGTTCTGCCCCAAATTGGATTTGGACGCGCTTAGAAAGATGGCGCTCTCGGACGAGTAGGATAGACATAGCCTTAGTAGGGGTTTAAGCCGATAATGACCAAGTCATTGGAGTAGTGACCGGAAATGAGTCCCAACACTCAATGTCGGTATCGCTTTACGTAGTACGAGGGTCAACCTCGCTATTTGTTATACACCCAGCTTTCTAGGTTGTGTTTTGGCGCCTGGATCAGCCGACTCGGAAGTGGGCTGCGTCAACGACCGACTTAGTGCTTCTGGACACAAAGTCGTTAAGTAGCCTCCGGCTCTTAAGGATTTTGTATCCCAAAGCATTCTTGTAGCTTGCTAGGACTTGTCACCATGTTTATCTGTGCTTTTGGTTTGTCTTTGCCGTGCGCTACCCCTTTTTCCGTTGATAGGAACTTTAGGTAGTAGAGCATGGGACGGGCCAAGAACACAAAACAAAGTCCGGGGGATCAAGGCCCAGAAGCAAATGCAAATGTGGGATTCGTTCGAGACCGGTTCGCGACAGTGAGCGCAAAGAAAACCGCGCGTTCGGCCGGCAATTACCCTTCGAATTATATTATTTTCATATATATTTTTCCGATAGGTACCCCTTGCCGGGGAAATGCTGCCGTTTTTATTTTTGCTAAGTCACGCATTAATATTATATCATATAAATAGTATTTTCTTTTATATCTCGATGTTCTATAACTACTGCGTTAATTTGGCATGATTATATTTCATATTGAATATTTTATATGCATTTGCCTTCATAACTTTTATTATATTATTCAATGCCACATTTTATATGTTACTATGTGATGTCTATATCTATACTTCATATATATGGACATTATGATTATCATATAAGCATTAGGGATAGATAAATCATTAAAATTCACCGTAAATCGTATTACCGGATCAACATTTACTAAGTCGACTTGTTGACTTATTATTTTTTGATTATATGTTATGTAATTCTCCGATGCATGATCATACTTCAAGTTTCAGCCGGGATGCCGGGCTCAACTTTTACCTTTTTCAATTTGAGAGGTTAGGTGAGAGTAGGTGTTAATCGTCTTCTCGTCAGAGAGGCCTTGCTTTACCGTGGGACGCCAGCCTTGCATGTAATCTCATTGATATATGCATGCCGCGGTAAGTGGGGTAGCCACTTCTGACTCTATTTCTCAGAGAGAGTGAGGGTAAGTAATAACCTTCTTTGGGTCTGGCTTTTCACCGCCAACGTGAGTGATAGGGCATAGACATGTTAATTCATTTATGATCATAAGGTCCTTGGTGCGGACTTAATAATAAACCATATTATTACTAAGCAGTCAAGGCGGATTAGTTTACGTTCTTTGAGGGGGAGCGTCGGAGATATACCGTTACCGGGAATATCCGTTACCAAATTTGTCTTCAGTGGCAAATTCACGTAAACTTATTCTCGACCGGCCCTCCTTGCTAATTACCTATGTAATACCATTTTTGCTTACAAGTATACTTGAGTTGTACAATACATCTTGTCTAGACATTCTTGAATCATCTAGAATAGGCAAGGTCCCCGTCGGGACCTATGTAGGCCAGCCAATTGTAGAACGGATAGCTTAAATGGAACGGATAGGTTTCGTAGCTAGGGTGCTCAAGCAGCACAGTCTGTAACCTCAGAATTAAAAGGTAACCACACTGCATAAGTGAACTGTAAACACTTGGACAATAATAACGGATTAGTAATACTGGGACGCTAGTATTGACTAGTATTGAATACAGAGAGTGGTCAATTGCCTCACGGCATTGCCCACCCTCTGCGCTTTATAACCTTTTATTCCGGCAAGTACCGTTGCCCGTCAGCTAGTGGGTCTTCCGGCTCGGAAGATTTACAACTCTGTCGGGAGACATACCGGGGGCATGGGTGGCGAACGATTTCAGGGCGGCACGGGTAGAGATTGAGAAGGGAGAGGAGGATAAGGCAGCGGAACAGGAGGTTTTTGCCATCGGAGATCACGAGGAAGAGGAAGAGGAGAGCGAATCGGAAGATGAGTGGACGAGGGCCAGAATCTTTGCTCTGGTTGACAGGAGGCTGGAGTATTTCCGGAGACAGAGAGGAGGCCTCGGACGGGTTTCCGAAACACGGGCGAGACTTGGGATACCAACATAAGGAAATGGATACACGGGTGTTGCCTATGGCGCAATATGTAGTATGCAATACGGGCAAGCCTAGCCAGGCCAAGGTGGAGATTTTGAACTTCCTGCAGGAGCGGTGGGGAAGCCAACCCATGGTAGCGGATTCGGTGTCCCAGATCAAGAAGACATTGAAAAATCGGCTTTCACACGGGTCTTCACGATTATGTTTCCGGTAGGAAGGAGAAAGGAAATGTGTTGGTACGATGTGGAAGATTTCCTAATCGCGGACCCAATACCGATTCCGAGTCGCACACAGAAGTTGATAGTGGCTTGCCGACTCGGATCGAGGAAGATAGCTAGGCGGTACCGAGAGGAACTTCTGGATCGGGATTTGGCCTCCATTCGGGATGAAGCGTTCACGCACATATCCGGGGTATACCACAGGACACACGCCATTCAGTATGCTATGATGATGGACCAACTGGCAAGATTCGCGGATCAAGAGCGGAAGACACCAACCTTATATCGGTCGAGGGAGGGTTTGGACGGGGACGGAGCAGAGATAGCGGTGGATGACATACAGGGGCAAGCGACAGAGGAGCAGATCAAGGAGGAGACGGATAAGGCGAGACAGGCGTTACAGGAACAGTCGGAGACATGGGAGGGCACGTCAGAGGAAAAGGCTACGGCTATGAGGGTCATGGAAGACAACATCCAAGCTTTCGGTCCTTTGGAGGGGGGATCGGTGACAAGCCACGTCGCGGTTTTCGAACGAGAGATGGGGCAAGAGGTACCGGGGATAGGTCCGGCCTTCGCGGCTAAGTCATCATGAGGATCGGATTGCCAGGGAGATGACGGCGGAACTTTTGGAAAAGGGATTGATCGAGACGCGGCTATCGGAGTATGCGTCTCCGGTACGCATGGCGCCGAAAGCAGACGGAACGTTGCGGATGTGTATTAACTATTGGAGGATAAACGAAATCATCAAGAAGATAGAGACGCCGGTGCCAGACGTGCGGAGGGGAAAGAGGTGTTGCAGAAAGCGAAAATATACTCGACGTTGGATTTGAAAGCGGATTCTAGCAGATCCCGTTAGCGGAGGAAAGCCGCTACCTAACGGCATTCATGGTGGGGATGACAACCTATGTGTGGAAGGTTCTGCCGATGGGGTTGAAGGTGGCACCGGGCATATTTCAGCAGGCGATGACGAAGATGCTGGGTGCGAATTTCCGAGACGCGGAATTTGCGGAGAAGTACGGGGATACAACGGGATAGGCCTTCGCGTATTTGGATGATGTGGTCATTTCTCGAATTCGGTAGAGGAACACATACAACATTTGCGTGACATCAGGAAACGGGTCAAGGCGTTCGGGTTCAGGTTGAATGCTAAGAAGTGCCACTTCTTACAGAAGCGGATACAGTATCTGGGGTACGACATCGAGAACGGGACGTGTTCGATTGCGAGGAAGAAGCGAGAAGCGCTTGTGGCTATGCCTCTTCCTGCGACGAGATCCGATTTACACTCCTTTGTGTCCTTGGCGCAATACTATAATGAATTCATACCGGGATTCGCAAAAATCGCGGAACCAATACGGTTGTTCATGAAAGAGGGCAAGTGCGGTGCGGGGAGTACGTGGCCACCAGCGGTTCATAAGGCGGTTGAAACACTAAGGGCACATATCTTGATGGACCCATGGAGTGAAGGGGATACGGTTTCAACAAGAGTTTCATACTCGACACGGATGCATCGGCATATACGATAGGAGGGGTTCTGCAACAGAGGGATGACGAGAGGCGTTTGAGGCCGGTGATGTTTCTGAGTCGGCGAATGACACGGGCAGAACAACAATACTGCACGCGGCAGAGAGAGGCACTGGCCATAGTCTGGGGTTTCAAGAAACTACGTGACTATCTGTGGGGGGCAAAGGGAACGACGGTGTGGTCGGATCACAACAACCTACAGTGGTTGATGTCGCAGGATCACACGGGCAGGTTGGCAAGATGGCAGTTGGAGCTATCCGAATATGACTTCACGATTGAATTCATATCGGGTAAGGAGAACTATCGTGCGAACTACCAGTCAAGGGCTGGGGGTGGCCGGAGGACGACAATGCGAAGGAAAAGAAGGAGGAGGCGGTGGCGGATCACAAGGATACACGGGCGCAATAGCAGAGTCATGGTGTCTTCGCACTGAAACCGGTATACGACGCGGAGAAGAAGAGTGGCATGAACCTGACGCGGTTTCACTTCAAGACGGCCGCAGCGGTTTTAACGGTCTTGGGGAAAATGGATTCGGAAGAGGAGGAGCAGAGGGCGAATTTCGACGACTGGAAACCCATCAACGATCAAAAACAAGCGAGGCCTGTGGGTGGAAAAAGCGGCGGAGATCGATGGGATAAAACGGAGGACGGGCAAGTTCTACTTGATGATGCCGGCGGCGAAAGAGGTAAGCGATGACACATTGGATGACTTTTATGTCATGAGGGTTCTAAGTCAGGGGGTGACGTCACGACATAAGGCGGGGAAGGGTATAACGCCGGTGATGCAGTTTTGGAGGAGTAGTGACGAGGTAGCAGAGGAAAAGATGCAGCGGTTCGATCCGGTTTTTCTGGAAAAGGCGAGGAGGAAGCGGGAAACGTGGGATGCCATCATCAAGTTGGACGACGAGGATCATATCCCATACACCATTCAGACGAGACCGCGGTTAGTGCTGAATGTACCGTTCGACCTCACGGAAGAGAGGCGGATACCGGCACAGATTTGGGACGAGATAGATGCGGATGGATTGCCTTTCGATATTATCGGCGCTCCACCGGCGGCGGTTGGATCAAGAGGCAAGAAGCGGCCTACGACGGGTGGTCGGATGACTCGGGCAAGAGGACGGGCACAACGAGGAAGGGGGTGATGAATGGGTGACGAGTGAGAGGATAGTATAGGAATAGAGAAAGATGAAGAATAAGAAAGATGAGAAATGACGAGATGAAAAGAATACGACCTGCGGGAACAGGACGGGGTGATAGCGGCTTATATGACTTGCGGATATATGATGGGTGATAACGGCTTATATGACTTGCGGGTATATGAGAGGATGATAACGGTATCAATGAATTGCGGGACTTTATAAGGGGGTGATGAGAATATGACTGACATACGAATTCGAAGATGAATGAAGATGAGAGAAGGGGAGCGGTATACTTTTACATTCACAGGTACGGTGACGGGCATGCTACATGCATTTTATACCAACAAGGTAAACATTGTGACGACGCGGGTTATATATACAGACAAATACGGGAAAAATATTATATCATTCAGGCTCACGGGTATAGGTATATGTAATATCACGTGACTTTACGGTATGATGGGGGAAATATATCAGACTGACATATCGGGCATAGCGGACATATCGGGAAATGAATGACAAACATGTCTTATGCCTGATAGGCTCATGGGGGAAACTGGGGAGCGGACTGACACAAGACTTTATTCTTTTTCTTTCCGCTCTGTGACGAGCGATGATAATGGAACTTTGTATATTCTTCTGATAACAGC
>WBZZ01004286.1:20000-22500 GCA_019918135.1 Paulinella micropora | reverse complement strand
TTACGTTATGTTACGTTAAGTTACGTTATGTTATGTTATGTTGTGTTATGTTACGTTATGGTATGTTATGTTATGTTATGTTATGTTATGTTATGTTATGTTTGTTATGCAATGTTATTTTATGTTATGTTATGTTATGTTATGTCATGTTATGTCATGTTACGTTATGTTATGTTACGTTATATTATGTCCTGTCGTGTCGTGTCATGTAATGACCTGTTACGTTACATTATTCTGTATTCATGTTTGTTTGTATGTATGTAGGCCTTCCAGTTGCAATGACGGACGGACGCACGTCTATTTCCGCTGCCACTGTGTACGGACCGAACGGGATTGGTATGTATTATGTATGTATGTATGTATGTATGTATGTACGGACAGAACGGGATAGGTATGCATGTATGGTATGTATGTATGTATGTATGTATGTATGTAGGTAGGTAGGTAGGTAGCTAGGTAGGTAGGTATGTATGTATTTCCGCTGCCACTGTGTACGGACCGAACGGGATATGTATGTATGTATGTATGTATGTATGTATGTATGTATGTATGTAATGTATGTATGTATGTATGTATGTATGTATGTATGTATGTATGTATGTATGCATGCATGCATGTATGTATGTATGTATGCATGTATGTAGGTAGGTAGGTAGGTAGGTAGGTAGATAGGTAAAAGACCTTCCCTTCCCTTCTCTTCCCTTACTTTATTTTGCCTTGCCTTACCTTACCTTACCTTGACCTTACCTTACCAGCAAAAAGACCTTCCCTTCCTTCCCTTCCCTTCCCTTACTTTACCTTACCTTACCTTACCTTACCTTACCATACGTTTACCTTTACCTTACCTTACCATACGTTTACCTTTACCTTACCTTTGCCTTACCTTACCTTTGCCTTACCTTACCTTACCAGGCTGAGCGAAGAGAAAGACCTTACACTTACCTTCCCTTACCTTTCCATCTTGACTTACCTCACCGGCAAAAAAGATCTCCCCTTCCCTTACTTTACCTTACCTTACCTTACCTTACCTTGCCTTTCCTTACCTTTCCTTACCTTACCTTACCTTACCTTACCGGCAAAAAAGACCTGCCCTTCCCTTACTTTACCTTACCTTACCTTACCTTACCGGCAAAGAGACCTTCCCTTCCCTTCCCTTCCCTTACTTTACCTTCTTTACCTTACCTTACCATACCTTACCTTACCTTTACCTTACCTTACCTTGACCTTATCTTACCTACCTTACCTTACCTTAACTCGAATGCATGGGAAGACCTTACCTTATCTTACCTTACCTTACCTTATCTTACCTTACCTTACCTTACCTTCCCTTCCTTACCTTCCCTTACCTTCCCTTCCCTTACCTTACCTTTACCTTACCTTTACCTTACCTTTACCTTACCTTACCTTACCTTACCTTATCTTATCTTACCCAGGCTGTGCAAACAGAAAGACCTTACCTTACCTTACCTTACCGGCAAGACCTTCCCTCCCTTTCCTTGCCTTCCTTTACTTTACCTTATCTTTTCTTACCTTACCAGGCTGGGCAAACAGAAAGACCTTACGTTACCATACTTTACCATACCTACCTTACCTTACCTTACCTTACCTTACCTTACCGGCAAGACCTTACCTCACCTTTCCTTACCTTACCTTACCTTACCTTATCTTACCTTATCTTACCTTATCTTACCTTATCTTACCTTATCTTACCTTATCTTACCTTATCTTACCTTACCTTATCTTACCTTACAGGCTGGGCAAACAGAAAGACCTTACCTTCCCTTTCCTTCCCTTCCCTTACCTCACCTTACCTTACCTTACCTTACCTTACCTTACGTTATCTTTCCTTATCCTACTTTACCTTACCAGGCTGGGAAAACAGAAAGACCCAACCTTCCCTAACCTTACCTTACCTTACCTTACCTTACCAGCAAGAAGACCTTCCCTTACCTTCCCTTACCTTCCCCTACCTTACCTTACCTTACCTTACCTTACCTTACCGGCAAGACTTTCCCTTCCCTTTCCTAGCTTCCCTTACTTTACCTTATCTTTTCTTACCTCACCAGGCTGGGCAAACAGAAAGACCTTACCTTACCATACCTTACCATTACCATACCTACCTTACCTTACCTTACCTTACCTTACCGGCAAGACCTTATCTCACCTTTCCTTACCTTACCTTACCTTACCTTACCTTACCGGCAAGAAGACCTTTCCCCCCTTTCCTTACCTTACCTTACCTTACCTTACCTTACCTTACCTTACCTTCCCTTACCTTTTCTTTCCTTACCTTACCTTACCTTGCCTTCCCTTACCTTACCTTACCTTACCTTCCCTTCCCTTCCCTTCCCTTATCTTACCTTACCTTACCTTACCTTACCGGCAAGGAGACCTTTCCCTTCCTTCCCTTCCTTACCTTACCTTACCTTACCTTACCTTACTTTACCGTACCTTCCCTTCCCTTCCCTTCCCTTACCTTACCTTCCCTTACCTTACCTTA
>WBZZ01004285.1:0-72500 GCA_019918135.1 Paulinella micropora | reverse complement strand
TGGCAGGGAACATATGAAAACTGATTCTGATTTTTAGTCATCACAAGCCACCATTTTTGGAGGTGACACTGCAGTGTGGCCAGTTTTTCCTGGTCAGGGTGGCGCAAATTAGTTGGCGGGGAACTTGAAAGTGGTGGGCGACGAGAAATCGATTGGTTTGAAGTCAGTTTTTATAATACTATTTTTCAATGATTCTTTCACTAAATTAAATCTTTTTACTTATAGTTTTGAAACCGCTGATGATGTACAATTTCCATCATCTATGATAAAGTTTAACAGATCTATGTTTATTATGCTAACAACCACTCGCCCTCAGGAGAACTTATTTATATTAATACATATCGTGATGGGAAAAATGAAATACTGTGACGGACTTGAACTAAAAATAGAAGTGTAAACTTGAAGTAAAACTTCTGAAGCATACTGTCACAGTATAAACTGAAGAAAAACGGTTTAACACAGTCTAACTTGAATTAATGTAGTCGCATGTGACACGCACTTGAATTCGGTCCGGTATGGTATTCACTCTGATACACATCTCACCGTCCGTCCTTGTCAATAAATTTACCGATGTGATTGAACGGTGTCACTGTAAAAAGAAAAAAAGCTGCACCGTGCCAGTGGCATAGGAAAAAAAGATATAATAATTGAAGTCATAGCTGAAATCCTTCGGAGAAAACCCTCGCGACTCGGACTTCTGCAAATGGTGACCGGAACTCGGTGCGTCCCCCTCCTACCGGCCAACTGCTTCCCACGTAAAAGAATTTAACTTTCGAGAATAGTTATTTAATAACAGGTGTTTACCGGACCACGAGTGATCGTGCTCACCCCTTTGCATTTCTTACCTTTATTAATCTTCTTACCTGAACTTGCTCTGGAAAAAATCCTTTTTCGACCCAGCAAATTCCTTTTTTGCCCGTATCAGCTCATAATTTTCCTCACTTGGCTGTGATACTTTCTCTTTCCAATCTAGCCTACTTACATTCTCTACAATATTAATACAACCTAAACCATTTCAACCTAAACCATCTCTCCACCACAGATAGTTTACTTCAGAATTCTTCGTCTTCAGCACAGCGCAAATACCCTGGAAACATACTGCCCTTTACCGAATTTACCAAGCACTTAACACAGCCCTTAGCCTTTAATCTTACAATCACCCAACCCTTACCAAGCACTTAACCCTTAGCCTTTAACCTTACAATCACCCAGCCCTTACATTGTATTGAAATTAATCTTGCGAAGTCACGTTGCGCTTTGTATATGCTGATTAAAGTAGATCTAACACTGATTCCGAAGAGTTGACGAAGACTCTGACTCAGTGCTTCCAGGTTAGGTATTGTAGTAATAGTATTGGAGTAATAATATAGTCCCTTATGAAGTTATTATTAGTCCCCCCGGTTAGTCAGACCGGGAGCCTGCAGGGCAAGTGGGTAAAGGGCTTAGGTAAGTCGTTATTTGGTAAGGTTAGATAGGGTTGGATAGGGTAAAGGGCTATATATAGTTAGAACTAAAAAACGGGGAGGAAAGGGGGGGTGTTTCTATGGCCCCACCCCCCCTTCCCATTTTGAATTTCCCTATCGTTTGCCATTTTTTACAAAGTCTGTCGTATAAAGAGATAACAACATTATCCCCAAAAAGTAATCACCAAGAAGAAGGTATGATAGAAACAAGGAAATATGGAATGGAACAAAAACCACACACCACATTGATAATAACAAAAAACACAATACCACCCAAAAATAAATAGCTGAAAATTAGGAAAAAGAAAACAAATGACGACAGAACCAAGAACAGAATTTTTAACGGTAGCCATATCGGCCCACCAAAACGAGAAAGGCATTTCAAACCACTCACCAGGAAAATTAGAAATAGAACATCTAGAACATAATCAAATCGGTCCAAGTAAGGATTATATGGAATACCTAATAACAAAAAATGAAAAAATGGAAATAAAAAAAAGAAACCGACCACCTAAACCTTTTTCCCTGCGACAAAAATCGTCGGCACTCACCAGAGTTCAGAAACCAAAAAAGACAAGAAGTCGGCATCACCAAGGTAAGCCAAAATGAGCGAGAGTTTGATTAGTAAAGAAAATAGAACCATTGATGATTATGTTTTTATGTTTGAAACTTCTAAGCAAGGTAAAGATAAATTAAGAAAGATTGTCTTTACAGCAGAAGAAAAAATAAATAAAATCAATAAAGAAATAGAACTACTAATAACAAAAAGAAATCAAGAGCGAGTAAAGTTGGAAGGTGCTAATAAAGTATTGAAAAAAATAGTTGATGAAGGAAATGATGTAGAAGAAGATAGGAGATTTGATTTGGAGAGAAAAAGTAAATTAATCAGAAAGGAGAAAGAATTGAAAATGTTTAAGATTTGGAAAAAAGATAATAGATATGAGTATGATGAAGTAGTGATAAATAAAATAAGAAAAGGAATAGATGAAGAAGGATTGACTTTTAATAAATCCTTTATTCGTTATTCAGATTATGACTTACATAAGTTAAATGAAAATGCTAATATGTATAAATGTATGAGAGAGAGTGAGAACAGTGGTCTAAACCACTAAGCCCCTTATCACATAGGGCTATATAAGTAGTGTGTATATATTTATCCAAAAAAAATCGGGCGAAAGCCCCCTAACTTACAAAGAAATTTATTTGTATGTTGTTTTTGTAGAATGGATGATTTAGCTTCTGCTTTGGAAGGTGTCCAGATTGACCAAGCAGACCCAGCTCCTGGCCAACCCCAGCCCGACCCAGCCCCTGGCCAACCCGCCCCTGACCAGCCAATCCAGCTTGAAGACGACATCCCAAATGGGTGGAGAAAGTTTGGAGATGTTGGCGAGCTATTCAGACAAACTGATAATTCAAGGTTCGTCGGGCTTCCGAGAGAATTTCTTCGGGCAGATAAGAAGGTGAAATTTTGGGGAAAGAAGCCAGCTGTTTTTGCTGATGAGAAAGATTACTTTTTCGCACACATTGAAAGAAATAGGCTGATTGAAAAACCAAAACACGAATTTCACTTTCTTGTTTCAGTTCGCAACCCTGATGAGTTGATTATTTTCAATTCAATCACGGCAATCAACAGAGTTTTGAAAGCTCGCGCATATCAAATCAACTGGATTATTCCTATCGGTCGTTATATTTAATTAAATAATCGTTCTTACAAATCTAATATTACTCTTGCTTTTCTTTCTCTTTTGCTAGTCCTGATATTCTCCGGCTGTATGTCTTCACGGTTTAATAATTGCTTTATCTTCTTCTCCTTCGTTATCTCTTGGACTTGTTCGTGAATTTGCTTTTCATCATCAACTGGCTTTTCAAACTTAGTCTTTAACAACTCGCGGGGGCTAACTAGTTCTTTATTAGATAGCACAATCTTAAATCCGTTTCTACCCAAAACCGTATATATCTGCTTTGACCAAGTTCGTCCCCCTTTTGAAAATAGATTTCGTTGAACTTCCCTTCTTACCTTATCGCCTGGTTCAAAATCGTTAATACTTTCATCTCTTTCAATTTTTTGTTTATTAGTAGCTTTTCCATTTAATACATCAATTGGTCTAGCTTTGATTGTTGGATGAAAACGATTATTGTAAGCTTTGACCATATCGTCAATGTATGAGACCCAGTCAAAGTTCCCATTGGTTTCAAATAGTATGTCAAGCCACCTTCTAACAGTTCTTATAACTCTGTCAACTATTGCGAGTGCTTTGTGGTCTCCTACTTCAACTGTTCTGTGTTCAATGTTATGTTCATCAAAATATTTATTAACTGCTCCTTTATATTCTCCTCCGCTGTCTGTTGTAATGATTTCTGGAATATTTGGAATAGATTTCAAACCAGTATATACTTCATTCGCAGTTTTATTTTTTAGCGGTCTAACTTCTAAAAATCTACTATTAGTATCAATCCAAACCAACATAAAGGCATATTTTTTATTACCTGGTTTATCTTTTAATTTAGACATATCAGCCAAATCTACGAACACTTGTTTCAACGGTTTATCAGCCCATATTGTATTCCATTTCTTACTTTGTTTTTTCTGATAATGTAGTTCTAATGCCTGTTGTTCTTTCAGTTCTTGTATATGGTCGTCCATCGCTTTCTAATACTTAATGACACCTAATACTGTATCCTTATATATTGCTCTTTCTTTTTTTTCTAGTTCAAAACAATAATTAGAACAAAACTCGTAAGTATAAAATCTGTCAAATGTATCATCAATTGCTGTAATCTGTCTATTAGCTAAACACAGAGTTAATCCACACACATAGCAACTAGTGAAGTCATACATACGATGATTATATAAGTAGTCCATAATGTGTAAGCGAACATCTAATGGTAGGTTCTTAATTTCGCTCATATATATATTTAGAATTTAAGAAATATCTTTGAAACATCATTATTTTCTTTTTTTTGACTTCTCTGGTTGTCCCGCATAAACATTAACATTAACTCGGCCAGTCTTCTTACCTTTACCTTTCTTGGGCTCTTCCTCTTCTTCACTTTCGCTCTCACTCTCACTCTCTTCTTCCACTTTCTTTTTTACCACTTTCTTCGCCTTCTTCTGCTTAGTCTTTAATTTTATACCCGCAACCCGTTGGGCTACGATATCTACAAAGTCGTGTTCTACTTCCTCATCGCTTTCACTGCTCTCCTCACTTATCTCACCGTCTCGGCCATCAATCATATCCTTAGCCAACTGTTTCTTAGACACGTGGTCCATCTTTTCGTCGTCATTCATTTCTTTCACATTCTTAGCCTCTTCCTCCGCTAGTAGCTCACGTGCCCTCTCAATCTTTCTTTGCCTCGCATACTGTTTCTTCATTACAGTAGCTTTTTCAAGATTTTTTATGGCAATCTCTCTATTTCCTCTTGGCATTGTTTGTTTCGGTTGTATATCTAACCAAAAATAATTTTTATTCGGATTAATTATTATCCAATATATACAACGATGTCGCAATATAAATCGCTCTTAGGCTTGTCTGAAATTGCGGTGGATTCACTAGATATAGCCAACCTTGATTTAACGAACACAAACATAGTGGGCTTATACACAGATAGGGTGCCAGAAGATGCTGACCCCGTAAATCTTTATTACACTGACGGACGATTTGATGCGAGGTTGGCTTTAAAATCTACGGCCGATGTAAAAGAAGGCACTAATCTATACTATACTGATGGTAGGTTTGATGCGCGACTAACTACTAAATCAACCACTAACCTAGCCGAAGGCACCAATTTATATTATACTAATGCTAGGTTTGACACTCAATTAGCAACAAAGAGCACAACCAACTTAACCGAAGGAACTAACTTATACTACACCACAGCAAGGGCTAATACAGATTTTGACACAAGGATAGCAACTAAATCAATAGATGCTTTAAGTGATGTAATTATAACAGGCACCCCCGCCGATAACCAACTGCTCATTTACAGCACTGGGCAATGGCGAAATGTTGCTTCTCCGTTTCTCAGATTGGATGGGCTCGCTATGATGATAGGGGATTTAAATATGGGAGGTTTTAATGTAGCAAATGTCGGTAATGTTGATGGTATTGATGTTTCGGCTCTTGATACTTCGGTTGTTAAACTAACAGGCGACCAAACAATAACAGGGAATAAAACATTTACTACTTATGTGGCCGTAAAAGACTCAAATCCATTAAACACAGGCAAATTATTCTTCAATTACAACAATAATATGGGCTCTATCTATTCGTCGGATGCGGGTGGAGCCACGGGCTATCCACTAACTATTGTCGGTTCTTCTATACTTTTTGCTCCAACAACAGGAGGTGGAATGAGATTGACAAATAATGTTTTAAATTTTAAGAGCACGACAGCAATTAGCGGACTTCCAGCACCATTCTATGACGGCGATGCTTCAACAAAAGCATATACCGATACGAAATTAGCAAAGGACGGCACAGTGGCTATGACAGGCAGTTTAAATATGGGAGGATTTTCAATTACAAATGTTAATCTTGTTGACAACATTGATGTATCCACCCTTGATACTTCTGTGGTCAAACTAACAGGAGACCAAACCATAGCTGGTATTAAGACATTTAGCAGTATAATAAATGCTAGTGCGGGTATTGATATGAAAAGCCAAAGCATAACAAATGTTAATCTTGTTGATGGTGTGGATGTTTCTGCCCTTGATACTTCTGTCGTTAAACTAACAGGAGACCAAACCATAGCAGGGAATAAAAAATTTACTTCAACAATAGAAGTGCGGGGCGCCACAGCTCCAACCGCTTTTGATGGTATCGGTATTGCCTTTGATACGGCGACAAATATAGGAATGATTGCCGCACAAAAAATAGCAACTGCGAGTTATTATCCGATACAAATAACTGGGTCGTATGTAGAGTTATATTCAGGTAATACTTTAATTATAACCGCAACAGGCACTACACTATCTTTAAACAGCAACAAAATAACAAACTTAGCCACACCAACAGCAACAACGGACGGAGCAAACAAAAGTTATGTTGATACAAAAGACGGGCAAAATGTGAAACTAACAGGAAACCAAACCATAGCAGGAATTAAGACATTTAGCAGTGCCCTTGAAATAACAGGAAATTCAACGAATGCGACAACAAAAGGAACTTTCGTGGTTTTTAACTCCACAGCCAATATAGGAACTATCGGATGCCTTGATATGGGCACTGGTGTAAATTATAACTTTGAAATAAATGCGAAAAAAGTAAGTTTCGTTATTGATGGGGCGATTGTCGGTTGGGTAAATGCTTCGGGGCTAGATTGTAATAGTAGCAAAATAGCCAACCTTGGAACTCCGACATTATCAACCGACGGAGCGACAAAAGGGTATGCGGACACATTGGACGGGCAAAATGTAAAACTAACAGGCGACCAAACCATAACAGGAAGTAAAACATTCAACGGGGCGAGCACTGTGATAAAATATCTAACTTTAACGAACAATGCCGATTTTAATAATCAAACTATCACTAATGGTGGAAATATAACATATAATGGGGCGAGGATATTAAACCAAAATGGAGGAGATATATTCTTTTCACAGACATCAGGAGATTATCAGTATTTCTTATTTACTTTAAATACTGCTACAAGTGGAACCGCGAACCAACGAGGCTATGTATTTACGAATGTAGCATCTGATGTAAAAGGAGCAGGACTTTATATTTCAAAACTTTTGGATAATAAAAGTGCTTCGTCTGACATTGTCCGTTTTAACAATGCTGGCGGTATGCGGTTTTATGGTGCTTTGGATATGAACTCAAACAACATAACAAATGGCGGAACAATAACGGGAACTACATTGACGGCAACTGCTGGTATGACTACAACAACATTAACGGCGAGTGGATTAATAACGGCAAATGCGAGTATATCAACAACAGCGGCAACCGCAAGCGGATTAATAACAGCAAATGCGGGGATTACATATACAGGCACACTAACATCAGCAACAAATACAAGTGGAGCGAAAATAGGAATTCAGGGAGTAACCGACGGAACAAATGCAAAAGGTATATTTCTATGGGATACAACCAATACAAGTTGGGGAATTTATGCAGCATCTGGTGGGGCTCTAAACACTAGAAGTTTGGCAAATGGTTTGGCTGTTTCAGGAAACGATTTTGCTTCGTATAGTTTTCGTTTTAGGGTGGCTAATGATGCTACGATGGGTTTTGTGTGGGAGAATTCAGCAGAGCAATTGTTAATGTCATTAAACGGGGCCAATGGAACTTTATGGACAATTTGGTACTAGGTGCTGGAAAAAGTGTGTTTATTGATAGAAGTGCTGTTGCTAATAATAAACTGGTTTTATATGATAGTGGAACACCTTCAACAACTGGATTTTATCGATTTGGTATTGCTAGTAATACATTAATTTATAATGTTAATGCTTCAACTGATAATCACATATTTTACTATAGTGCCACAAATGAATTATTTAGAATTGGTAATGCGGGAATTACTGCTTCAAAGGCACTAACTGCAAATGCGGGAATTACATACACAGGAACACTAACATCGGCATCAGCATCAACTAATGGGGCAAAAATAGCAATTCAAGGACAAACAGACGGGACGAATGCGAGAGGAATATTTGTATGGGACATTGGAGATTCAAACTGGGGGATTTATATGAGCCAGTCTGGGCCGAGTAAAGCATTAAGTGGAGGAACAGCACCAGCAGGAGGAGTAGGCGGAGGATTAACTTCTTATGCTATTAGATTTAGAGTGAATAATTCTTCAACGAGTGGGTTCATATAGGAGAATAGTTCAAATACTGCTTTAATGTCTTTGAAAGCAAGCGATGGTCAGTTATGGGTATTGTCTAATCCAATTCAATATTCGGACAGGAGAAAAAAAGAAGATATAAAGGATTGCTTAGGCTTAGATTTTATTAATAAGTTAAATCCAGTTTGCTATCGTATGATTGATGACAAAAAGAAATGTAGGACTGGCTTAATAGCACAGGAATTAGAAGAAATACTAACAGAAATGGATCTGCTAGATTTTGGAGGATTTATAAAAGAAAAAATTATGGTTCCCTGTCCAAAGCAAAGAAAAGAATACGAATTGAAGGGTGTGAGCATTAAGCCAGAAGATGTCAAATGTATTGATAGTGGTGATGTCGGTTATGGCATAGGTTATTCCGAGTTTATCGCACCATTAATTAAGGCCGTTCAACAATTGTCAGAGAAGGTGAATAATTTAGAAAAAGAAAATAAAACTTTACTTTATATATTACAAGACCAAACCAATTTAGTAGCAGAACCTTCTAATGCCACCTAGATTACACCCTCCACCTCCACTCATTGATATGGCAGATGGAGAACTAACACCAGAGTTGAAAAATTGTGTTTTGGATATTTCGTTGACGAATGAGGAAAAAAAAGTAGAGCACGAATTGGAAGACAACTGGAATTGTTGTTGTATAAAAAACAGACCGACAGACAGCCGACTTATTAAATACTTATTTCAAATGGGTATCATTATCGCCATCATCACCCTTTGTATCGTGAGGTTGTCTGAAAAGAACTTACCGTGCGAGACAGCCAACACTTATGTGGGTATTTCGACCTTACTTATCGGTATCTGCCTTCCTAGCCCATCTAGCTCAAAGAAATGAACACTCATACGAATAGATTTTATACCAAGAGCTATCACCCGCACAGATTAGCGGAATAGCTTCATCAAAACTCACACACCAATCACTAAAAGGTTTATACACACATCCTTGTTTTATACACCACACACAACTTTCATTTTTTTTATCGCTGACCCGCGAATAGAAATCGCAAGCAGTCCGAGCAGAAATATTAATTAATAAAAAGTTTATAAGCAGTAATATAGAGGGCATCGCAAATGGCAGACTATAAATACCAAAAGATTATTTTTCTGAGTAATGATTTTGCTGGTGGTAGCAAGACATTTGACAAAACCATTAAATTGAACTTTACCCCAACTAGAATGAATGTTAAGTATATCCACTATATGAATGATATGACTGAAACGAAAACAAAAATTCTTCATATGGACCGCATTGGAATTATTGGCACATTCGCTGATAGCAATGTCGCAAACATTTCCAATCTTAGCTACAACTTGGGGATTATTAATTGGACTGACGGTCAATACACATTTAGAGTGCTTAAAACAGACAATGGCAGTATTGAGACTGACCTGCTAGCTGGAAGAATTGTTATATGCTTAGAATTTTTGGCTTAATATAAATATATAGTGATGGAGAAAATCAATAACGTAAAGGTGAAACCAGTCAAGCAAAACGGAGATGGAGACAAGTTGGCAAAAGGATATAAGTTATTTGATGAACCGTATGCCAATATTTTTCTTCTCGCTCGCAAAAAGAGTGGCAAGACGACCGCATTGTTTGAAATCCTGAAACGAACAACAGACAAAAAGACCCGTATTGTTATCATTGCCAGCACGATACACAAAGACCACATATACAAAGAAATGGTTAAACACTTCAAGAAGAAAGGCAACCCGATGGCGATATACACATATTTGAAAACGGATGGACTGTCTGTCATAGATTACGAATTGGACAAGCTGAATAAACCCGATGAAGAGCAAGAAGGAGAGGTTGTGCTGGACGAGAAAGAAGAACCGAAGCCGAAGTTTTTATACTTTGGAAAAGAGGACGAAAAGAAGAAACAGGGACAAGCACCAGCAGAAAGACCGAGCAAATACATTACACCAGAAGTTGTGTTCGTGTTAGATGATTTAGGTAGTGGGTTGAGGGATAAGTCCGTTAGCGACTTGTTGAAGAAAAACCGCCACTACAAATCAAAGGTGATTATGAGCTCGCAGTATCTTAATGACCTAAAACCTGAAGCGATTAAACAATTAGACTACCTTCTTATTTTTCCAGGTCAGTCTCAGGATAAAATAGAACTTGTATATAAACATTTAGACCTCGGCTACGACCTTGAATACTTCATTGAAAAATATCACGAGGCAACAAAAGAACGATTTAACTTTTTGTATGTGGATGCGGTATCTGATGAATTACGAAAGAACTTCAATATTCGCTTAAAGTAATTTTAATATTATTTATTTTTTTTCTATACAATATAGGAACCTTTTTTGAAAAAAAGCTTCACCAAAAATTTGGAGGTGCGGAGGCGAAGTCTCTGCATGCCAACATCACCAGTGATTATTTCACAACCATCAGGATACAATATCAGCTACAATCCCAGTATGCCACAAGCAGGAGGACGAAAGAAGAAATCAAAAAAGAAACAAACAGGAGGGAAGGTCAACTGGAAAAAAGTCGGACAAGCGATATTGGATGCTAATAGGTTTATCAAGAAGAACCAATTGATTTCAAGGGGTGCTACCTTTCTTAGCGATGTCGGAGTGCCTTATGCGGACCGTGTAGCAAAGGCTGCGGCTAAGCAAGGATACGGGAAGCAACGAGGAGGAGCTGTTAAATTTCGTTAGCGCACCCCCTACGTTGGGGTTCTGTATTACTGGCTATCGCCGTAGGAGATAAACTAAATCTTATATTAATTTTTTTTCTAACAATATACATATGAAAAAATTAAGAAGAGGAGGTGCGGAGGCGAAGTCTCTGCGGAAACAAAGACCGCCGAGAATATACAGAACCAAAGATGGCAGACCTTATATCAAAGTGAAAGGCAAACGAGCATATCTCAACTTTGGCGAGAAAACGAATGACCTTTCAACACTTCAAATCGTTAAACTATTTCTGAAATATATGAAAGGGGACAATAAAACGAAGAAAACACGAAAGACGAAGGAGAGAATAGTTAAGTCCGAATTCAATCGCCTTGAACACGAGAACCGCAACCAGATACAAAACAACCTGCTGAAAAAATATGAACTAATACACGAGCAGGAAGAAAAGGAAAAGAAGTTAAGAGAACAGGCAGAAGATGAGAAGAAAAGAATGGAGAGGAAGGAGAATGCCGACATTAAAGAAAGACAAGAAGAATTAATAAGGGAGGCGAACAGAGAGCAAAAACTTATAGAGGATGTAAAATTTGAACAAGATAGAAAAAACAATTTGATGTTATTACCGCCTTTCCAACCTCAATACATACAAGCACCACCACAAGCACCGCCACAAGCACCACCCCAAGCACCACAACTAGGACCACCCCAAGCACCACAACTAGGACCGCCACAAGCACCACCACAAGCACCAGAAGAAAAACAGATGCCATTGAAAACAAAAGAAGAGAAAAAGGCTGAAAAGGAATTAAAAGAAAAATACATTGAATTAATGAAGAAAGCGGGCTTTACAACTAAATTTATTAAAGGTTTGAGCAAAACAGAATTTATCAAACTTGGCACAGGAATAGAGAAAGCGATAGCCGATGCCCAATCAGCAGATGAGCAGAAAGAACTGGCGGAACAATACAAAAAAGAATTAGAACAAGAAAAAAAACTAGCGGAGGCCAAAGCGAAACACTTTGAAATTAAAGACAAAGTATCATACATATCCGCAGGTTTAAGAAATGATTACAAGTATCCAAAATTGGACATACCCAAAACTTTGGGCCCTGCTTTGGAAAAAGAAATGAAAGCTCGGGGCAAACCACCGCCAAAAAAAGTTAAAGGAAAACACACGACTGCGGGTATGGCACAAGTTATAGTAGATGAAGGTATTGATTTAGGAATAGACCAGAATGAAATGAGAAAGAAACTCGCTGATTATTTGGGAATAAACCAAGCTGGTGCTGGGGCGAAAACAATGGAGGAATTAATCCACAAACTTTTAACGATAGCAAAAATTAAGAAATATTTGAAGAAGGGCAAATACAGAAAAAAATGAAGAAGAAGGATTATGTAAGTAGCTTAGTAACTGAAATGAGAAGCGACCCAAACATTAAAAATCAAGTTTCAAATACTCTCGGTATTCAACCAACCGAGGAACAGCCAACAGAAGAGCATCCACCGCAACAACCACAGCCAATAGAAGAGCAACAACCAACACAACAACCACAGCCAACAGAAGAGCAACAACCAACACCAACAGAAGAGCAAACACCTCCAACAGAAGAGCAACAAAAACTACCAGCGAACTTAGCGGGTGAAGGTAGAGGGCTAATGACGGATGAAATAGACAACATTATGAAAAAGCACGAATGGTATATCGGCACGGTAGCCAGCGATGAAATAAACAAACTGAAACCAGAAAAAAGAAAGAAGTATGGTTTTATAATGAATTTAGATAAGTCTAGCCAACCAGGCTCACATTGGATTGCTGTTTGGATTGACACCATTAAAGATGACTCTATTGAAATCTATGACCCACTCGCACTGTATAAGCCGACCGAGCTATTTCTACACCAAATGAAACAGCTTATTGAAAAGAGTAAGCCGAACACATACCTGCTTATGAAGGTTAATCAAGTCAAAAACCAAAGCGACACGAGCACAAGCTGCGGATGGCATAGTATTAGGTTTTTACTTGAACGAGCGAAAGGGAACCGCTTTAAATTTGCCAGCGGTTGGACAGACTTAAAAGAAAAAGAAGCGGATGAGTTGAAAACCCAGAACGGCTATGGCTTTGATACCTTTATTTAGCGCACCCCCTCCGTTGTGGCAGATAATTAAAAGAAAAATATATTTTCCTATATATACGCTTCGCAATAGTTTTTTGAGATTGTAAGTGGTTTTTGAAAAAAAGCACTTACTATGGAATATAGGGGAGGCAGAAGCTCTAACATTTACTATGTCAATAGCAAAAATAGGATAAATGGCACAGACAGTGATTTCACTCACTCCATTGATATGAAATCGCTAGACAATCCTACCCATTGTAAAATACTTCATATCTATGTGCCGAAGTCGTATTATTCTGTTTCTTCGCCATACAATACTTTTACACTTAGTGAAGATGGATTTGAGGCTCTAATTACGATACCCGAAGGAAACTACACGATGAATAACTTAAAGAATAAACTGGCCGAGGTGCTAACCGCAGATAGCCCCAATGACTACACATACACAATAACAAGCAACAACACAAACACCGACCCAGAAGATGGTAAGCTATTATTTACAGTAGCGAATAACGGAGGCATCCAACCGCGGTTTATATTTGACACCGAAACTCGTATTCACGAAGTAATGGGTTTTGACCGCGACTCAACATATTTCTTTGCTAATAATACCATTAGGTCGCCGAATGTCATAATCTTGACTGGCGAAAAAACATTATATTTACAGTCGGATTTAGTAGGCGAAGGCGATAATCACGTATTACAGGAAACATACACAGCGAATGAAATCCCGTTCGGCTCTGTTATCTACGACGGCTCGGGTAGTGAATACGGAAAACGGCTATCTACTAGTTCAAGCAATGTGTATCGTTTTTACTTGACTGACGAAAACGACCAACCAGTTAATCTCAACGGTTTGGGTATTGTAATGACATTGTTGATTTATAGGGAAACGAATTACTTTAATTTATTTACATCATTTTTCAATTTGCATAAATCTAGGTAGGGGCCTGCTCCCCCTACAACCCCGCACATTAAAAATATAGGTTTTTGAGATCGTAAGTGGTTTTTGAAAAAAAGCACTTACAATTAATTAATTTATTTTTTTTTCTCAGATTAATATATAGGAACCTTTTGAAAAAAGCACTTACACAAAATGCCCACACAGCACGGCGGAGAACTAGATTTTAGCAGGACTGACTACATCAGTGCTTCTTATCGCTTGAATAAGCTTACCCCTCGTGAGGGTTCTATTAATATCACTGTTTCTACCGCAGGAGGACAGGAAAGCAACTTTGACCTTATTAGTCGCCCTTTTAACTTGGCTCGCTCTGTTTTGAGTTTTAATTATGCCCCAGATGCGAAGGCGGCGAACTACAATAAATGCTTTATGGATTGCCTGGCCCCAATTAGGCAGATACAATTGATTACGAGAGGTGGTGTTTATCTGTGCGACATTAACGAAGTCGGAAATATCACCAAGATGATTTGGAAACCCGAAACCTCCATTGACGATTTACTCGCTTTGGAAAACCACGACAATGGAAGTGGAGCTGGTTGTATGCTTCAAAAGTGTAATGCTACAACTACATTTCAACCCGCCAGTGATGCTACAAGGTTGGCCGCCTTACAAACAGCCTTGACCGCTTCGGCAGTAGCAGGAAATGCGGCGGGACAAATTGATGCGGGAATTGATGTTGCTAAGGCTCAGGTTCAGGCCGCATTAAAGGCTTGGATGGCACAACCCACCACAAATGCTCGCCGACACGATGATGCCCTTATTGCGAATGAGACTGGCACGAGTAAGTTCGTTAATGTTGCTTTTAATGAGGCTAAGTATTTCTCAGCTGGAACTATTAACAATGCCAGCCCGAGTGTTAATGTTAAGATTAATCTTGGAATGCTTTACAATACTATTTTCGCTCTGCATAAAACTATTATGTTTCCAGAAATTTTGACTATGCGAATTGTTTGGCAACAGACACCCAAAATCTTTTATTGCAACAATGATGCTCTTTCTACAGGTGGAGGCACTGTTGCGGTGGCGGATTCAAATGTTACTATTACTAATCTCAGCCTGTTCTTAGCTGTTGAAACTAACCCAGATGTCGTTCAATCAATTCAACAGAAGATTATGAGCCCCGAAGGTATGAGCTTCAACATTGATTATTCTTATTTGTATACTGTCGGAGTGGCTTCAACTTCTCAAAATGTTATCCTTAGATTTGACAGAGGCCACGGACGACGAATTAAGAAAATTTATCACTCTGTTTTCAATACAACCGAAAATAAGAACACTGCCTACGACAATAGCAACCTGCTCGGTTCTAAGGTCCAAACTTTTTATACTACACTAGACGGAGCACGACTTCAAGAATTCAATGTTGATTGTCAAACTGGAAAACTAGAAGACTATATGTATCTTAAACCGAAGTTGGAAGGCTCTTCTTTGATGAATAGCAATGTTTATCAATACAACTGGGTTTGGTGCGATAGCTTTGACAATACTCGCCCTCTGTGGAGCAAGGACCAAAATGAAATCAGCGGACTATCCCTAGACACCGAGCGACGATGGGAGTTTATTGCTACAACTGCGAATATTGCGTCCAATCATTACACATTTGTCGTAACTCAGCAAGAAGTAAATGTCAGGAACGGAACCATTACTAGGACTTAAACCCCATCCGTTGAAGTAATATTTAAAAATTTAGATTTATTTTTTTCATATAATATACAACCTACGAAGCTTACACAAAACATTTTTTTGAGATTGTAGCTCCTACTATGAGCCACCAAAGAAACTTGATAGCACAAGACCCTGACGGAGATTTCATTAATGTCAAAGTCGGATATGACGGCAATGTTGAAACCAATAGTATGAAAACCGCTTTCGGCGAAGCATTGGTCGGTCAATTAACACCAGTATTACAAGAGATTTTCCCATACACTATCAATACACGAATATGGACAACAGCTCAAACTGATGCTACCATTTCATTTAATGCGAATATGGCCGAACTTAAAACAGATGTGAAGACGACCGCGAATGCTGTATTGACGAGTAAAAAAAGAATTAAATACAGAACTGGAATGGGAGTTCTAACACGATTTACTGCTTTATGGAATACTGATGAAACGAAAGACTACAATTCATATATTGGCATAGGTGAAAGTGATTTTACTAATGGCTTCTATTTTTACAAAATAAGAGCGACTGGTATGAATATTGCCAGTGTTAAAGGTGGGGTGCCGACACTTATCGCACAGGCGAACTGGGATGACCCGTGTGATGGAACCAAAATTATGCCAGCCTTAGACTGGTCCAAAGGTAATGTATTCCAGATTAAATTTCAATATCTCGGCTTTGGTGCTATAAGGTTCTACATAGAAAATCCATCAAGTGGAGAATTTCAGCTGGTTCATACAATTAGGTATGCGAATGCGAATGTGGGTGTTAGTCTTTCAAATACAACCCTACCTTTTTCAGCTTGTATTAGAAATTATGGAACTGGTAATGCTAATCAAACATTAAAAACAGCCAGTTGTAGTATGTTTATTGAGGGCACCAACACTATTAATTCAAGTATATCAAACGAAGCGGAAGGTAGTGAGCCAGCGAGCACCACTGAAAGTCCAATTATTAGCATAAAAAATAAAACAACTTTTAATGCTGTGACCAATTATTCAATTGTTTATCCATCTCTCGTGAGCATATCAAACGAAGACAGCAAAGTTAATATAGTGCGAATTGTGAAAACGACTGGAACACTTACGGCGGAGAACTTCGCTGATATTGACACAAAAACTTCAATGGTATCAAAGGGCACCGCTGCGACTGCCGTTGGTGGTGCTACTATATCGGATGTCATTCTAAAACTGTATGTTAATGCTACTTCAAGCCAGCTTATAGACCTGCGAACTTACGACATTCAACTATCACCTGGTGAAAATCTAACATTTTTACAAAAGTCTGTATCTACTGTTAATAATGGAGGAAATGTGAGTGTTATCGTTAATTTCTTAGAAGATCAATGATGTGAATATATAATTATTTTTGTAATAATTTTTTCTAATATAATAATATAGTAATGTATCGTCGTAAGTTGTATTTTGTGGGTGGTAGGCGGTTTCTAACAAAAGCATCTATCAAATCCCACATAGGAAGAATAATAAGCAAATATAACGATGGTGAAGTTCTGAACCCAGAAGACGGCAATTTCGTGCGAGACATAATAACCCATCACCCTTGTCTAAAAAATGGCATCATTGATGTTGAAAGTAATTTGACCACGGGGAGAAAACACTTTCGTGTAGATGGTAAGCCGTTTTCGTGGAATTGCTGTGTTGACCTCATAGGCCTTAGCAAATTAAAAAAAATGGCGAGAGTGATAAAAGAAGCAAGCAGAAATACAATAAGACCGCAAATACAAGAATATCTTGACATCGTGGCTATTGATGTATTCGTTGAACCCCGATACATATGCGAAATAAGTGGCGATATATATGAGCGGGTTGATGTCCACGTAGACCACCACTTTGACATCATACAATTCAAAGACATCCTTCAACAATACCTTGAAGTAAATAGAGAATTAGAAGTTGAAGACGGTTTATTGAAAGAACCACATTTTACCAAATTTAGCGACTTCCACAAACAGAAAGCAATACTGCGAATAATAAAAAAAGAAATAAATATTAGAGGTAAAATGTATCTCATTCGTCAATGAATGTACTTTTTCAATTCGTCTTTATTTTGGACCCAAGGCTGACGAACTAATCATTCAATGTATGGCTTATCAATCTTTGCGATGTCTTCTATTTTTTTGCCCTTGTATTTCCCGAAGTGAAACAAGTTCGGTTGAGCATTTCTCATTTCTTCAATCGCTTTTATTTCGTCGTGGATTACCTTTTGGACATCTTCCAATGAGAAGGATTTTTTTTCGCCTTCAATGGAAAGTTTTTGGAACTTCTCGCACAGTCTAGTTAGGGCGGACATAGTAGGGGGTACATAGTAGGAAGTATAAAAAAATAAAAAATTAAATAATATAGGAGGATGAGCGAGTGGATAAAGTTCGTTAAGGCTTACTCTGCTAAGCATAACATAACCTATGGTGAAGCATTGAAAAAAGCTGGTAAAGAATACAGGAAACAGAAGGGAGGCAGTGCGGAGTTATCAGAGGATGTCTATTTGTCTTCGTCGGATAGAAAAGGTGCGGACGGATGGAAACCAGTGGTTAGCAAAGAAAAATCAACGGTGTATGAAAAAGATGGTAAAGCTATTGTAGCATTTAGAGGTTCAGTAGATAAGCGGGACCTGCTAACCGATGTCGCATTAGTAAAGGGAGTATTGAAAAGAACTCCAAGATATTAAGAAGAGCAGAAGTTGGTTAATGAAGTCATAAAGAAATATGGTAAAGAAAATGTGGAGCTCACTGGGCATTCGTTAGGTGGCACGATAGCAAAAGACCTGAGCCGACAGACTGGGGTAAGGGCGACCACATACAATAAAGGCAGTAGCACGAAGGACCTAATTGAAGGAGTGATTGACCGAGTGGCGGTGAGGGTAAATCCAAAAGGTAAAAGGGCAAAGACCGCGAAGCTAACGACAAACTACCGAACAGCATTTGACCCCGTATCGTTAATGGGTGCTACGGCTGTAAATACCAAGTTAGTCAAACCAAAAAAAGGAATTCATACGATAAGAAGCTTCAAGGGCAAAGGAGCCAAAAAAATTTATTTATGACTTTCATAACTCGTTTGATAGTCCAATATCGTTCAAGCAGGTGGCACGACTTAAAGCGACATATAACAAATTCATTGACAGTAGGTCTAGATTTATCCACACTGGTGTTGTTCGGCCTTGTGAGCAGTGGATGGTAGATGAGAATGTCGGCTGGATGTCAGCATACGGTTTCTTGTCTGGTATCGTTTTTTTTCTATCAAATTTCTGCTCAATATCGTCAATCGTAATGAATATATGTTCTTTGGTGTCCCTAGTAATAGTGTGAATATCACCGTTATGGACAACCTTCGTATTACAACGAAACACAACCTGATGACCTGTTTTAAGTTGTTTATTTTGTAGCATTTTGTTATTGCTTTCATTAACATTGTTGTTAGAGTGGTGTAATATTAAAGGCGGGTTTTGATCAGTCGGTTTAGGGTGTGGCTTAACTTGCTTATTGAGAGCATCTAATTCTTCAAGTGTTAGTATATCAGGTAGGCAGTCTTTTGCTTTATGTTGGCTAAGCTCATTACCGCCGACCTTGTAATAGTCTTCTACCTTATTTAAGATAGATTGTAGAACTAGGTCTTTGGCTTGTCTGTAATTTGTATCAAGATTTATTTTTGTAAATAGCTTGAAAGTTTTTGACTTGTGGAATGGTTCGGATGTTGGGTCTGGGCAAGGAAGCTGAGCTAAGTGGCCAAACAGAATAATAGATACACCGCCGAATGGTCTGTTGATTTTGGTGTATTTTCTGAGCATATGGTCTAGACTTTCTAAATTCTTAGAAGTAAGCATAGAAACTTCATCAATTGTTATTCTGTGATTAATGGCTTCTTCGCCAACTGGTATCGGTAGCGGTAGTCTATGATATAGCATTGTTAGTATTTTTTGGAGTGTATATTCAGAATTAATAACTTGGCGGGCATTATGTGTCATAGCGGTTGATAAAGTCTTTTTGTCTTTGAAATGGGTGTTAGTGTATTTTGACGGCTGACCAGTTAGGTATTTAATCATTTCAGATTTGCCCGTTCCAGCTTTGCCGTGAATGAGCAATAATTCTTGTTCGGGTAAAGGTTTATATTCGTCTTTGGTGCTATAATCTGGAAGCTCTGTATCTTCAAAGGCGGAGAACTCTGGATATTGTTTATGTGGTGTTTCCAAGAATTTTTGTAATGGTAGTGTGTCTTTGAAACCGCTATGTCGCTGGTATGTTATCCGTGGTTCGCCATTTACGTAGGAAACGAAGCAAGTCATATTCAATTGCGGTGCGATGAACTCATCCTGTTCTTTAACCTGGGGACGAAATTCTTTTCCTGTTTTCATATATTCGCCTTCGTATGCGATACTGTCTGTATTAGAATATAGTATAGTCCGCCCAGTATTTACAAGCTTTAACATTTGGTTATGAAGAACTATTTTTTGGTATGCTAGCACATAGCCAGTTAAATGAGACATTTGAAATATGTTATCTGTTTGGTTTGTGTCTTGATATGTGTATATCATTCGCTCTGGTAGTAGGTCGTTGCCCATTTCGGCGTATTTGGTCTTGTCGTATTTAACTCGTTTCAGGAACAATAACCTATATCCTTTTTCTTTCATCATAAAATGTATTCGCTCGTTGTATGTTTTTGAAATGGTAGATACTTGCTGAGTTCGGTGTATGTTCTTGTTCAAAGAGCCTACCAGCAAGTTGGTTGCTTTGGCTAAGGTATCGTGTTCAAAGCCAGGCTTATCAAAGTAGTAATCTTGTATATTTGTTATGTGTTCTGAGAAGGTTTTGAATGGGTTAAAGTGGTCGTCTGCTACATATAATCTCTTAATAAATATCTTAACCCCTTGGTCAAACATATACAACAATGCGGGAATGGGTTGGCATTGGGTTCCTTTTGTGGTGTAGCCGTTAAAGAAGGTTGGGACGGTGAGGTGCTTTTGGTCGTAATCAAAAACCGCATAACCGTGTAGAGGTTTGACCTTGTTGTAGTAGTCCTGTGTCATATTTTGGTTTATATTAATTATGTTGCGAGGAGCTGTTGGGTATTCATTGAAGTAAGAAGACATTTCACCCATATTGCCTAACGAAGCATTTGTATAAGCTTTTACCATATCAATCTGATGTATCATTTTGGGGCTTTTGGTGTGATGATTAAAGATATGGTGAAACGGTATTTGACCAGATTTTATGTGTCGTAATATATTGGGTTCAGTAATTTGTGTATGGAACTTAGGTTTATGTTTTTCTATGAGACACTCTATAAATAACTGTTTGAAGTATGATGGCAATGACCAAGCGGGGGTATCCTTAGGAACGAATGATGCGTGTTTGAAGCGGTCTGAACATTTATAGTTTAGTTTGTTTTCTTTATCTACTATTCCAATAATGTTTTCAGAATGGTCCATCATTGAATAACACTCCTTATGTTGTAGGTCAAGTTTAGTTTGTATATTGTTGAGTTCTTCCTGTGATATCCATTTGTTCTCGTATTGGTTCGTAGATAGTTTCACATTGCTGGCTTCGTGGTTAGTAGCATATTGAGGCCGTGGCTCTGGTATGTTTTCGTTAATATCGTATAATAGTTCAATTGACTTAATGTGTTGGATACAAATGTCTTTTTGTTTTCCTTGTATTAATGTGGCATGATAATCGCTGCATCTGATTATTATCTGTTTTGGGTATTGTTTGGTAGATGCTCGCCACAATATATTCATACCATCAAATACATAAATCCTACATCGGATAAAGTCTTCCATTTCTGTTAGGTCCTTTTCTGTCGCATATTTGATATCCTTGAAGCGGTCTATTATCACACTGTCTCGTTTTCGTTTTCTATTGTTTGTGTTTGGAAAGTCTTTCATAATACATTCTAGCACACAGTTTATTTCACCCTGTGCCATTGGTATGACAGCATTATTTAGCGGATTAACTTAGTCAATTTTAATAACTTTAAGGTCTTTGTCTTCTCTTTGTTCGTAAAACCTTGCTTGCCGTTCTACAAAGTTTCTAACCGCATTGATTGTTCGCTTCAATACATTAGCTTGGTATATTCCTCTAACTGGTCCGTGATATCCTTCATAATCCAGATGGACGAGATAGCTTGTATTTGGGTTTAGCTCTTGGAGGCGAGCTTCCCACCCCTGGGCATATTGTATAACGAGTGAATTATTTCTGCCGACTAGTTCTGGGTGGCCACCTGTTAATCTGTTTACAAGTCGCAGGGCGGTTGGAGTTTTAATGAGATACCATCTTCTTTTGCCTCTTTGTCTGATGTAGTCTCCTCGTTGCTCAATATTGTAGAGCGGAAATAGTTCTGGTTGGTATTGGTCCATTGTATATAGATAGGCAGGATAAATTTTTTGAAAAATAATTATTTAATGCTTTACATATATATATACGATATGTTTAGATGTAAAATGCTTACCAAAAAAAAAATATTGTTGATTAATCTGACTTAGTAAGTCGCTCTTCTAACTCCTGTATCTTCTTTTTGTATTCTTCTATATTTTGTTTGTATTGAACTAACATCTTTGCTTTGGCTCGCCGTTCTTCGTTTAGGCGGTCTTTATTGCGGTAATAGTATGCGAGAGCTTTCTCATTATTCCTTTTTCTCCTTTCGTCTCCTTCATATATCTTTGGTCGTGGCATCTTATATATATGTAATATTATTTTTTATAAATGTAAATAATTATTTATAAATTAATATTGTAAATAGCCATTCTCATATTTAGTTGTTTTAATGCTTCACTACATATACACATTTTGATATTTTCTTTTCGTGTTCTTGCTTGTTTTTCTTCTAACTCTTTTTCTTTCTCCCTCCAAAAGTCATTCGCTTTTTTGTATCTATTTATCATTTCTTCCCTAGTGAAATGATTAACTGTCAAGTTGTCTGCTTTCGCTTCTGGAAAATGCTTGTTGTATTCTTCTTTCATTTATTTATCAGCTTGTATAAATAAATCCATACTATTTTGGTTTTGTTTTCTTTGTCTGCTTCTGATTTTTTTGCTTGGCATCTTTTATATATGTAATATTATTTTTATAAATGTAAATAATTAATTTTTATTTCAGTATTTGTAAAAACGGGGGGATAATGTTGTTATCTCTTTATACGACAGACTTTGTAAAAAATGGCAAACGATAGGGAAATTCAAAATGGGAAGGGGGGGTGGGGCCATAGAAACACCCCCCCCCCCCCTTTCCTCCCCGTTTTTTTAGAACTGCAGAGAGCGTAGGTTACGGGATGGAGCCAGTGCTAGAGCAGTTGAGGTAATAAGGGCTGGAGGGGAGGGCTGTAGCCAGCTAAGTCCAGAGTCTTGTTGCTGTGTCGTTGTATCTTTTGTACTTGCTGTGCATGTCTATTTACACATATTTTTGAGGTGTTTTCACTTTCTCTTTCGTTTGTGTGTTTTCTGGGCTTTTGTGGATGCTTATTGCCTTCAGGCCGACATGCTGGGAAACAAAACCGGCCTTTGCGGGAGGTAGGTAATATATAATAATATAAATGTTATTCACATTTTATTCAGAAAAAACCAAAATATTTGTCAGACTAAGTTTTAAGTTTATTATTTGGGGCAATATTTAGAGCAATGCGGGCTCTTTGTTTTACTGTAGTCTGATAACATACACACACTCACACTGTCTCTCTCTCTCTCTCTCTCTCTCTCTCTCTCTCTCTCTCTCTCTCTCTCTCTCACACACACACACACACACACACACACACACACACACACGCACACTCACACTACTACTACTACTACTCTAACCCTTACTACTACTACTACTTCTTACTTCAACTACTACTTCAACTACTACTACAACTACTAATCTAACCCTTACTACTACTACTAATACTACTCAGTACTACTTCAACTACTTCAACTACTACTTCAACTACTACTACAACTACTACTCTATTCCCTACTACTACTACTACTTCAACTACTACTACAACCACTACTCTAACACTTACTACTAATACTACTACCACTACTGCTACTACTACTTTTACAACTACTACTAATACTGCTAACCATTACCTCTAGTACTATCACTACTACCACTACTACTAGTACTACTACTAGTACTACTACTACAACTACCACTACTACTACTACAACTACTACTCTCACCCTTACTACTACTACTACTACTACTACTACTACTACTACTACTACTACTACTACTACTACTACTACTTTTACAACTACTACTACTACTGCTAACCATTACCTCTACAACTACTACAACTACTACTACTACTACTACTACTACTACTACTACTACTACTACTACTACTACTACTAGCTAGTACTACTAGTACAACAACTACTACTACAACTACTACTATTCTAACCCTTACTACTACTACGGAGTACTACTACTACTTCTATAACTACTACTAATGCTAACCATTACCTCTACTACTACTACTACTACTACTATTGCTGTTGACATTCAAGACAACAAAAAAAATTGATTTTTCTGTTTTGGTTGGAATTTCAGTTTTGGTTGGAATTTTGATTTTGGGTGAAAATTTGAATTTTTCAAATTAACTGCTATATTCGCCCGCAAAATATCGTAAATTTTCGCGAAATGTTACAGTTAAATTTGAAAATTTGAATTTTTGTCACAAAAATGAAAAACTGTCACAAAAATGAAAATCTGACACAAAAATGAAAAACTAATTTTTGTTGTTGTCTTGAATGTCAACAGCAATACTACTAGTACTACAGACAGCGCGAGTCTGGTGCACGCGGCACAGAAAGCATCATGTGAGGCAGAAGTGTACTCCATGGTGCATGCGTATCACGTGCAGAATAAAATCATTAATTTTTTGTAGGGTATAGCCGACTGCAGGGTCGCGGACGCGATTGGGTCGTGCGGGTGGGGGCAGCACCACATCCTATACATCTACAATCAGTGCGCTCAGCCTGGACTTCGCCGATACTAATATCTTTTCCGTAGCAGGAAACTATGGTATTAATATGTGAACCTGCGCTGCGCGATTGTGAACTAGAAGGTGGACGCTGTGCTAATGGTGAACTAGAAGGTGGCGACATATGATATATAACATCACTAACATCAACACCAAGCCTACCCGAGCGTGGGGAGCAGTTACTGAAAAACAACATACGAGTGCGGCACGTCGCTTCTGACTATCATTATTATCAATACTCAGTGACAGTTCACTCACTGAGAAATATTAATACTCCCGACAGCTGGAGGAGCATTCGTGTGCTGGCGACCACTATTACTTTAATTAATTATCAGTTTGTAGTAATCGTTACAGTTCAATATTATTATTATTAGTTATTAATTCACTCATTTTTTCGTAATTGTTCTGATACTGCTGGAACCAACTTTAGAATTTTATTTTTTTTAAAATCAGTCACTACGTTTCGTGAAATCAATTTCTGTACGGTACATCTTTTTTACTTCGGTAGTTAACTTGCGGGAATTCTCATTATTCTTAAATTCTTCATTCTGCTAACTCTACGACAGGTAAGAGGAGGACGCCCTGGTCGCCGGTACACGACCAGAAGCATTGCGAAGGCCATTTTCCATTGAGTCAGCCAAAAACAACTCAGTGCCTGACACTGTCTGCACCAAAAGAAAAGTTATTAATAATTATTAATATCGTAAGCAGCTTTGGACGCTATGAAGTTATTAATAACACATAAGTTCGGAGCTTCAGGTAACACCACTAGTAATGTTGATATTGAGGGAAAAAATAATCAGTTTTCAGTTTGTGTCAGATTTTCATTTTCATTTTTGTGACAAATTAAAATTTTCCAATTTAATTGCAACATTTTCCAAAAATTTACGATATTTTGCGGACGAGTATAGCAGTTAATTTGAAAAATTCAAATTTTCAACCAAAATCAAAATTCCAACCAAAACCGAAAAATATTCCCCCCTCCCACCCTCTTGAATGTCGCCAGCATTACTTATGCTATCATGGAAACTTAATATCTAAGTGCATGGCATGGGCGTTCCCAATTGGTAACTGCCAACTGCCCATTACCAATTTGGTAACTGCGCGTTGCAAATTGGTAACTGCGCGTTGCAAATTGCCAATTTTGGCACGCAAACACGGAAATATTGTGCACAAGGAAAAAAAATAAATAAATAGATAAACAAAACACGTCAACTGGCAACAAAATAAAAAATACACTTACATATGAATGTTTAATCGGTGCGGGAGTCTCACCGGCGAAGCTCTCGACTCCATTTTTATCGTTTGATGTGGCTGACAAACTTGAGTGTGAGAAAGATGAGAATTCGGGTCAGGACCGCAACACCAAACAGGATCCCGATGTACCAGCCAATATCGTCAGCGCTGAACCCGTACCTTATCGTGTTGTACTGCTCCAGCGTTACGACACGACCGTCGAGCTAAATAAAGAGATAATAAGGGGGGGGATAGAGGGATGGAGACACACACAGAAAAAGCGTGAGAATGACAGAGCAAAGAGAAGGTAGTAGAGAGGGAAGGAGAGAGAGAGAGAGGGACACACACGAAAAGAGGGAGAGGGAGAGACAGGTAGAAAAAGAGATATTGGGAGAGGGAGAGACACACAAATAGAGGTAGGGGTAGAGAGACACAAAGAGAGAGAGAGAGAGAGAGAGAGAGAGAGGACAAGAGAGAAAGAGAGAGGGGGGGGGGGGGGGGTGGTTGAACGATAATCACACAAAAAGATACTCGTTACCAGTTTGACTTTGTTGCAGCCGTAAATGGAGTATTTGCCATCTTGATCATCCGGACAAGTGCCGATCTGTAGACTGATCAACGTGCCTGCAAGAGTGCAAGTTACGCGTGGGTAAATGAAAGGTTTATCTAGTCGTTGGTATGCCTGTTTGGTTTGTTGGTTGGCTGGTTTTTTGTTTAGCTGACGGGTGGCTCAGTTGTCTGATTGGCTGATCTGTTTAGTAGGTCCCTGTCTATTCGACTGGTCGGAGATAGGGGAGTGATACCTAGCGCATAGCGTGGGGGCATGACATAAGTGATGTAGAAGCTCCAAGGGTGCATATTGGGCAAGGGCATGATAAAGCCCGAGAAGAGATTGAAGATGCACGAGATTGCTCCCACCAGCACCGTCGCGGCCTGCCAACATATATCAAATAATAATGGTAAAGAGACGCTGAGGGATGTCCAATTGCAAGATGAAGTCAGTTGAAAGAAAGTGATATAATCTTCAGTTTATCCTACCTTGGCGTTCGGCATCAGTGCGCTGACCCACTGCCCAACGAAGGTACAGTTAGCAGTGTACAGGAAGTAAACAGTGAAACTCAAGCCGAACGCCCAGCCACTGGGCCAGAGCCCGATCATAAAATACCTAGGATAAATAATAATAGATAGATAAGGGGGTCAGGTAGTATTTGTTTAGCAGCAGCAGCAATAAAGTAGTGTTTGTAGCTTTTCCAGTAGCTACTAACTATTCTATTATCAGCTAGTAGCGTAGTTAGCTAGTAGCGTAGGAGCAGTTTTAGCTAGTGGAGCAGTTAGCTAGTAGAGCAGTTTCTAACTATTATACTAGTAGCTTGTAGAGTAGTTAGGAGTACTAGTTAGCAGCTGCCATAAAACTTTTGTTTTCAGAAAGTCTTTAAATGCAAGGCAAGGCGAGGATAGAACGAGGTGCGTTAGGATGTTCTTAACGTACGGATGGATGATTTGTGTTTGGTCAAAATAATGTGGACAGCATGGATGGACAATATGGTGGAAGTTTGCTCTTTGGCTGTAACTTGGTTGCCGACGGACTGATGCTGACGGTTCTCGCTCTCAAAACTCACACATAAAATCACATAACACACACACGCAACCAACAAGAACAACAAAGTTGCTACTGGATGGAGATGAAGGTCAGGCTGGAGATCAAGATGTAGGGCAGCTCTGCGAACAGCGTAGAAAGCGAGTAGGCCAACTCGCCTGCAGCGGACAGGACAGAAAGAGAGATGGATGGATGGATGGATGGATGCATAGAAATGGATCGACACGGTAAATGGACAGGGAATCGATATGCCACCCAGCAGAAAATGATTTCCAGGAACGCTTGAAAAGCATGACATCAACGAACCCGAAGGCAAAGAGAGACTGGCCAGCAACAGGTTTTGTGCAATCAGTTCAGAAAAAAGAAGACATGCATGACACCCGTAATCACATATCTGGAACAAAGAAAAGAAACATACCATACAGGCGAGAGGCGCGCTCCCGATAGAAAACCTAGATAATACACACATACACATATAATTATACCTGCATAAATGAAGTTATACACACACATACATATAGACGATTGAGTCTACGCGTACTAAACAAGCGCATGTATATGCGTGCGTCAACGAGGAACAATGAAGAAGGAACAAGAGGGAACAGGAAAAGAAAGGGACCGCGCGTTCACAATAAGAGGAAAGAGGAAAAGAAGAAGGCGTAAAGAATAAGAAGAAAGACCGCGCGTTCACACGTGGAGATGATAAGCAAAGAATCACAATAAACAAGCAATAGACACAGACACAGACACACACACACACACTGCAACTTTTGATTCGAGGCCAACGAGACGACTACATAAAAACCGGCAATATACGCAAATACACAAATTGCACGTATTACTTGGAGCCCATAGGCACAGATAGTTAGATAGCTAGATAGATAACTATAAAGCTAGATAGAGGAAAAGAAAGGGGACCTCGCGTTCACACGAGGAGATTTCAAGCACTGTCATCATGTTGAAAACGCCCAGAAAGTCCAGCGTTAGGTACCTAGCATACATGCAACCCGGCGCATGCTTTCTCTCTCGCTCACTTTAACTACAACAACAACAACAAGTAAAAGAAAAGAAAAAGCAAAAAATCTCCCTCTGGCTTGCCCTAGGGCAGAAGAAAGCAAAGGTGTTCTCTCTCTTTTTCTAGCTGGCAGAAGAAAAAGAGTGACAAGGAAGAGGCGGGTGCTTACTAGTTTCTGTAAGCGTGTAGGTGGGGGACAAGTTTTACATGCAGACAACAAATTGAGATGTGTGATGGAAGAGGTAGAGACTGGGGGTGTGTGTGTTAGAGGAGAGAGAGAGAGAGAGAGAGAGAGAGAGAGAGAGAGAGAGAGAGAGAGAGAGAGAGGGGACGCGTGTGTGTGTTTTGTATGAGTGCTGACATGAGGGCAAAGTGCGAGTCCACTTCAGGGATAGTATTGAAAGGCAGCTGGTAGAATGTTGAACCGAACGCCAGGGCGAAGAACAGGAACATACCAAGACGCATTTTCGTGTAGCTACCACCATCAGGTATATCAAAAACATCTTGCGATTTGACAATACCATGCAGATATACAGACATTCGATGTATAAAGATATGCGGAAATGGACATGATACAATAACAGATACAAATTTACCTGCTAGTTCGCCAGTAGATGAGGGTCATTTTCCACGTGCAGTGGTAGAGCTGGGTGAAGAAGGGCATATCTTGGGCCGGCAGGGCTGCCGCTGCTGCTTTTGACCCCCCCTAGTTAACAGGCATCAAAAATTATATGTTGCCACCCCGCCCCCCCAAACACGCACAGACCCAAAAAGACACAAGAGGCACATACGTTCTGATTCGCGCTAATCCCCGCTTCTACTTTTTCCCGAACGGCTTTGTAAGGCGCGCTGGTCGCCCAGATGTTCGCGAAGTCACGCTTCTCCTCTGCCATGGCGGGGCTGGTAGCATCGGCTTCGGTCTTGGGACTGGCGCCGCCTATGACCTGCTGCGACGCTCCACCGCTAATACCTACACAGGTAGGAAAGTAGGTCATGCTATGTGTATAATATCATGTATGCGTATACGCATGCACAGGTACTGCAGGCGTGCATGAGTGCATGTCATGTATGCGTGTACTTATGTACATAGGTGCATAGCGTATGCGTACCCGCTCCAATCAGCGTCAGCACGTAAGCCGAGGCGTTGTACTTCGGAGGAGGGGCCTGACCTCCTGACGCCTAAGAACAAAGAAGCATCCACAACTTCAGCACTCGAGCGAGGAGAGAGAGAGAGAGAGAGAGAGAGAGAGAGAGAGAGAGAGAGAGAGAGAGAGAGAGAGAGAGATGAGGATGATACGTCTTTGAAGTAGTCGAGCATGGTCACTGAGTCTGGTCCTATCGGCCCTGTGAAAGAGAGACCATAGAGGAGTGAGGGGAGAAGTCCAACAAATAGGTGTTTAGGTAAGTAGGTAGGTAGAGATTAGAGAGTGAGTATGGTCATTTTCTCTTCGTCCTCTTATGTGCTCCTGAACAAAAGAGGCGACGGGAGGAAGAAGAGGCAAAAAGAAAGGAGGCAGGCTGCAATGCAGGAAGCAGCCGGGCCGTTGCAGCATATTTAAGTAGCCAGCGGCTGGTTACAGTAGGGCAACACAAAGGCAGCAGGCAGGATTACCGCAATACGCAACGCGGCCGGGCCTTTGCAGCAGGCACATGTAGTCGAAGAGGTTGAACAGGGCGGCCGAGGGCTGCAGCAACAACAGCACATTCATCAGTCCAATTAGTTCAGCCGGCCCGAAAATGTGTTAATAACTTGGCGCGTGCCCTTTCTTAGTAAGTTGTCCATAAAGAAAGGCAAGGAAGAAGCGAAAAGGAAAGCAAGAGGGAGAGAAAAGTGAGGGCAAGGAAGGATGGGAGAAGCAAGGAGGGGAGTCGACTTGGTGGATGGTGCAGACAACTGTGATCTGGCGTTGCTGGGCCACTACCCTGCCACCACAAGCAGAAGCAGCAGTATTACGTAGTATCAGTACTGGTATTGGTAGCAGTAGTAGCAGCATTAAAAGCAGTAGCAAGAGTAACAGTAGTTGCATTACTTTAGTAGTCATGGAAGTACATAGCAATAGTCATACCTAAGTCGGGACATAATGGACCGGGCGACGCGGGCATCTAGTCCGGTCGTGGGCTCGTCCAAGAACAGGATCGACGGGTTCGACACGAGCTCCACCGCGATGGTGAGACACTTGCGTTGGTCCGAACTGAGCCCGTTTTCTCCTGTGCATGATGTACGTAAGTACTTGGTTAAGTGAGTAAGTTGACAGCATCGACAACGAAAAAGACAACTATTGAAAAACAAACAGTCAACAAACAACAACAACAACAAAAAAAAAAAAAACCGTTCTCTTAATTTTCTTTACTTGCCTTGATTTTTTTTTTCTCCCTCCTCCCGCTCGTCTGATTTGTATCTTGCTGGTATATATGTTGTTGCTGGCTGCTGCGGTCGTCGTTTGTTTGTCTGTTGTTTGATGTCGTTCACTGTTTTGTTGGTATCTTAGATGTTAAGTGTTTTTTTGTCGTGTGCTGTTTAGCTCTTGCTGGTTGCTGCCGTTGTTCTTTTTCTCACCTAGTATGCCCACAACTCTATCTTGAATGGGCAAGAGGCCCAGGTCCCGCAAGGTATCCTCCACCAGCTGCTGCCGTTGAGCAACCAAGGCGGCCTGGACAATATGCATGCATGCACATCGTACACACACACAAAATACATACACAAAGACATTCATGCACCTGCACGCATCACGCATACCATACATAAGAACAAAAATCACATAACCATACACATAAAACCATGCACATACTTGGTCGCCGTTGTCCAGCCGGAAACGCAGGTTGGCAGAGAACTCGACGGCCTCGCGCACCGTCTGCTGAGCAGAGTGCAGGTCCATTTGCTCGCAGTAGGCGGCGCAGCGGTTGAAGGCCTCTTTGCTTATCTCGGCCCCGTTCACCAGGATCTTTCCGGTGGGTATACCGACCGTCTAATATATACTTGTAGTGTGTGTATTTATATACATCAAGCTTTATGACTTGTCTCTTGCATGTTCGTCTGTATGTGTACAGAAGTCAGAAAATAATTTGCATGTACTATGAGGCATATTGTGCATATTATGTAGGCCATTCGGTATGTTTGAACAGCATCCACTGGAGAGATTCCAAGTGTGAGCATCTAACTGAAGAGTCGGGAAAATGGCCCTATATTAACTTTCCACGTAATTAGCGGTGAAAACGGCGAAACTTTTTATATGCATCTTAGTTCAGTAAGTAAAGTGTAAAAATACAAACAAAGTCAGAGTTATGTACCAGCAATCAGGTGTCAGTCATGAAGTAAGCCAAGTGTGCATGATGCATACAACGCACAGAAGTCTACGAACGACGCAAGCACAGAATCGGCAAGCAACTAAGTGAGCACACAGTGAGCTGGTTTGCGCGTGGCCAGGTCCACTTAGATGTTAGAAGAACCTTGCGTCCTGCCATTACATCAAGCAGTGTGGTCTTGCCCGCTCCAGACGAGCCCATCAAAGCCGTCAGCGTACCCGGCGCAAAGTGCGCCGTCACATCTGCAAATACATACACACACACACACACACACACACATATATATATATATATATATATATATATATATATATATATATATATATATATATATATATATATATATATATGCATTGAGCAATTCCCTTCTATTAATAAAACAGTCACTTTTTTTTTTTTTTTTTTAAATAAATAAAATAAGGTTGTAGACAAATATATATATACATATTTATACATGTGCGTGTGCATGTGTATCGAGTGCCGGCTGAGACATTTCAGCAGCTGCTTCATGGAGCGGTCAGGCATGGGCACAGCGTAGCCCAGATCCAGCACGGACAGCGTCAGGGGCGTGCGCGAAGGTAGGGCTGGTTCTGGGACTTGAATCAGCATCTCTTGCGACTGCTTGGTCGTCGTCCTGTGATAAGTGGATACGTGGACACGTAGCAAGAAAAGACTGCATAGATAGACTAGATAAAGTTTACCTAGTTACCAGATCAAGCATGTAGATCGGTAGATAAGATATTAACTGTAGGTAGATTAGACGGATTAGATATTAAATAGATTTAGGTAGATAATAGATACTAGACATACTTAGATATTGAAAGATAGAAAAATACTCAATCTGGCCGACTGCAGGCGTGTTGGCGTTCTCGCCTTTCTTCTCTTCGGCTTGCTCCTTGACGTTGCGGGATGTGCTGCCAGAGTTATCGCCTGTCTCCTGTTCGGTTTGCTCCTTGCGGGATTTGCTGCCAGACAGAAAGATTCATTGTGAGCGCAGTCAGCTGGTGGGGAAATTCATGTATGCGGCTCGCCAAACTGTGCGGACGGCGTTGTTGCTGTCTGCTGTTATGCTGCAGCTGCTTTGACTGCCCACTTTGGCGTTACTTTACTATTATATTATCAGCAGCCTCATGGTGGATTAACAAAGGCTGCCGAAATATGCTGCCAACGACATCCCTCAAAGCGCATGTTGTTGCTGTTGCCTTTTTCTTGTCGTTATTTGCGAATATGCCTGCTGTGGCTCTAACTTGCCGTCGTTGTTTGTTGCTGTTGTCGAGCTCTTGTTGTTTGTTGTGGTTGTCGTAAGTTATTCAGGCTGCTTTGTTACTACTGTTGTTGTGACATCCATCATCGTCGTCACCACCATCATCATGTGAAGCATACGGCTCGGGCATGTGAATCCATCGGCTTCCGTCGAAGCGCAGGTAAAACAGCGCTGCTGTTGTCAAGGCATAGAACAGCACGTAGTAGAAGCAAAGCACGGCAATGCCGATCCAGATGAACCTACAGAGAGCAGGCATACATGAAATCAAAGTGTGTGCGTGTATTATTTGTGTATGTACGTAAGAGACACAACACCGAAACAAACCAGCCGTTAGAACACATAAGCATATACTTCATTACAGACATAGATAGAAGCAGACGTACTCGCGTCCTTGATGTATCTGGAAGCGGGTCAGATAGGCTTGTCTCGCCGCTGGGGGAACCCTTGACTATACGCACACATACGATACACATTCACATGATATATGTCTGCACAATCTAACATACAGGATTAGAATGATAAATATAAAATAGTACAGTCTAAATAGAATGATCATACGGTATAATATAGTAAAAATCATTTGGCATGATATAAATAATACAAATACTAAATTCTAATAAAATGAAAATATTATCGAACACAGCCTAAAAATAGATGAAACATGATGTCATGTAATATGATATGATGTTAAGATGATAGAAAATTCTAATTCAGTCAAAAAGAAAAAGAACATGATATAATATAATATAATATAAAATATAATATACTATATGTAGTTATACAATGCATACATGGGAAACGGCCTCGTCGTTCGGTCCAAGGAATTCATTCAGCAACACCGAGCGCAGGGCCCAGGCCAGGGGGTTCAGCCAATACAGCCATTTCCAATAGACCGGAATCAGGTCCGCCGCGATGATATTGCCGCTGACAGCCACACAACGACACATCATAAGTACACACGCCTCGCTCGGTCACACACCGCTCCCTGTTGACTGACAAAAACTTGCATCGCTTCCAAGAGTCTTCTAGTGAGCCTGATAAAGTCGTTCAACTAAGTGGCTGGATCTTCATGCAAGCACATCGCCACCGACACAATAACGAACATCTTCATGTTTCAACCGTACCACAGACACAAACTAACAACGATTGTCACGTTTCAACCGTATCACAGACACAAACCAACAACGATGTTCATGTTTCAAGCATATCACAGACACAAACTAACGACCGTCTTCATGCTTCAACCGTATCACAGACACAAACCAACGACCATCTTAATGTATTCATGTATCAACCGGATCACAGACACAAACATGGACATGGGCTCCAACTCAGCAAACACCAAGACGCCCACACACAAACACACATGTTCATTCTCTCTCCATCTCCTTAGACACACCTGAAGAGCAGAAAGAAGCATACTGACACACCAGCACGGGCTTGTGCTATGGTGGCGGTGGCGGAGATCGAGGCCAGGAAGGTAAAGTAACCCCCGATCGCGTTCTGGAAGGAGAAGATGATGAAATAGTAGGTGAAGAAGGAGGCGGCAGTAAGCGTTAGACGGCTCAGGAAATAGAAAGACAAGGCAAAGATGAGCGACACCACCAGATTTATTGGCAGGGAGGCCTACGTACAAAGAAATATTTTCATTCATACATAACATACCAATCCGTACAGCATCAAGACACAAGTACGCACATGCTGCATTGTATATACACGTGTTACTATATTATGTCATACATATATATATATATATACTTATTTATGTATATCCTTTCTAATGTTTCCCAGTTGAATTTTTGTGTATTTATTTTTATATTTATGTTAAGTTTTTTTCTCACGTACATACATTTTTTTTTAATTTATATTTTGTTTTACCAGCGCTACCGTCAGGCCGTAATACCAGGTCCTACACATACAGACACATACATATGCACAGACAGACATTGATACATTCATTCATTCATACATACATGCTTGCCCAGGCGTTCTATCCAATCCGAATGCAAACATACACAGACACGAACCGAAGAGAAACCTTTCCCGTATATATGAGCTATTAACATGGGTTCGAACGAAAGTCGCAGGGGAAATATACGAAATACGCGGTGGGTTTGTTGAAACCTGAAGAAGCGGGCTCCTTCTTGTTTACGGAATACCGGACGGGAAGCAATAAATATAGCAATCTGCTGCCAGGCCTGTGTTTACGTACATGTCTGGTGTTTATGTACATGTAAATCTATGTGCATGTAAATGTAAATCCATATGCTGTCAACTAAATTTGAGTCTACTAGATGAAAACGTAGCTGTATTTTTGTACCTGTGCATATATCTATGCATGTCTTCGGTGTTCTTACACATACAAAACCATGTACATATATACACACAAACGCAAGTGTACATATGTGCATACAAGAACATGTCCATACACAAATACACAAACGTGTACATACAAAAATACAAAAACATGTACATATCCGCACTACAAAAACATGTTAACATACGCATACACAAGTACACATTTACATACAAAACAGGTACACATACACATCCAAAAACATTTACAAAAAGACATACAAGTACGTCAAATACATATACATGTTCACATACAAAACATGTACATACAGACATTTCTCTTGACCTGTCGTTGGAAGATGGCGAGGCTGAAAAAGAGCATGCGCATATAGACCGTGGGGGGGGCGTCGTAAAACACCTGGATCGCACATAAGATATTAATATGCACGCAATATTTATTTTCGGGGTGCTGTTGGTGGTGGTGGGGTTGTATTTTCATACAAGATAAATATATTTTATATATATACACATATACATATTCTATACGTCTAGAGAGAGGATGCATGAACAAGTATAAATAGAGCAAGAAAGAAAGACCAAGAAACGAGGGTGTGCGGGAGGCGGATCAAGGTCAAGAGGAAATTACCACGCCGTGTGTGTAATACATAGATATGTATGCATGAAAGTATCTATGTACCGCGCCGAGCAGCAGTCCCACGAACAACGCTTCCATCAGCTTCCCGTTCAACACCTCCTTGTCCCGGATGAACATCCGGAACTGCACGCAAACAAATAGATGAAAAAAGTATATTATGCGGCTTGCCACAAATTTGACGTGTTTTGCAGGCGAGCCGAGCCGGCGAGCCCTCAGATCACGTCAGATTTGGCGCGCCGCATAATCACTTTTATCGGTTATTATTATTATTATTATTATTATTATTGTTGTATTATTATTATTATTATTATTATTATTATTATTATTATTATTATTATTGTTGTTGTTGTATAGTCTGAGGAAGCCTATTGTTGTTGTTATTACTATTAGTTCGAGTCTTATTGCCTGGGTACAACTGCGACCGCAAACACCGTAACATTTAGACTCATGTTCCAATTCAGCGTAATGGTGCTCGTGTTCCAATTCAGATTGGTGTTCCAATTCAGAGAGCCACAGTAACCTGACCACATTTTATGGAGGCGACCGATAAAGTATATGTGCGTCAATCTTGGTACATAAATATATACTATATACACGTATATAATATATTTCATGTCTGATACATAAACATATAAATATATGTATATATAACATAATTACATGCAGACCTGTCTGTCCAGTAGGAAGCGCAGGGAGGCAATAACGCCTAGTGCGAATGGGACCTCCTGCAAACATGTATACGCATACATGTGGCACGCGTTAAATACGTATTGGCATGTCATACCTACCCAGCCTACATAAACTTAATCTTTTGCATAAAAACATAGATACGCACATGCGTACGTAAATGCATACAATGACATACTTGTAAAGATGTACATAGATACATCATTCATGCCTTCACTTCTTAACCTACCTATCGTCTACCTTCGTCTCAAGCCTACGTGAAAACAAACGTACAAACAAAACGCATAACATACAACATACTTGTAAGGTATTGCCTAACATGAAATGCAATCAAAAACAAAAAATTTGGCTGACTACATCCGCAAAACCAGTAAAATTTTCTCGATGTGTTTTCTCCCGTTAACATATTCACGTAGGTACCTTTGTCTGACGCAGATGTGCGGTTTTCTTATCTGGCGACGCCACCTGGCCCAACCAGCAGCTTTATATATACATATATATATGTCTATAGTATGTAATTTAAAGTTGTGTTTGTACCATCGTCGTGGTTTTCATCTTTGCCTTGTGGCACTGCGCAAAGTCGGCCGGGGTGCGTGGAGTAGTGCTGGCGATGCTAGGAGGTAAGCCAAACACGGGCACATAAAACTGGCGGCCGTGGCCACTGCTCACCGCCGTGAAGAACTCTGCCGGGTCCAGATCCTAAGCCAAGATGCATTTATCGATCAATCTGCAGCCACCTCTAAAGACATCTCTCTTCAGCCATCTCGTAGGTCTGTACGCGTTGATATGTGTGGGTAAGTAACGGTTTTTTGGTTATGTCTGTTATGCATGACGATGATAAGTACCTCCGGGCAGAAGAACCCTAGTGACTGAAAATAAGGCAAAGCAGCACGGCGAGAACCATGGTAAATAAGATGTCCCTACATCATACGATAGAAAAATACATGACAAGAGCGAATGCAGAAAAAAAAATTCATACATGTATGCATACATGCACCAAGAGAAAAATACGTACATGCATGAAGTACATGCACAAGCACGTTCATACATAACACACGCAATAATGAGTCTCATACTTATTGCATACATTCAGGCTCACATATAAATATACATACATACAAATATATATATAAACACATGGGCGCAAATTTTTATTCATGCATCCATGTATACTTACATATTCAAAAAAAGAGGCGTGTATACACACACACGGACCTGGTTCAGTAGCAAACACACATAAGCATACATACATATATGCTTTCATATAAAATGGCGTGTATACACACACACACCTGGTTAAGCAGCAGCAGGTCGTCGAACTTCTCAACCACATCTGGTGCCGGTTGGACCAAAGCCACCACCGCACTCCCTACCGATGTAAACGTGCGTTTGAAACTAAGCGAAATTATATATATATATATATATATATATTATATACATATTTTAAGATTTTTTTGTCAAAGTATGTTTCACTTTTTGAGTTCGGGAAATGTTAATAATCATCGAGAGTTCGCTGTCTTTGACTTTTTTTTGTTCCGGAAATGGTAGCAGCAAGAGAGGGAGAGAAAGAAGGAAAGGGAGAGAGAGAGAGAGAGAGAGAGAAAGCAAGCAGGAACACCTCCGAACTTCTTAGTCCAGGAATCGAGGACAGTGATCACGTCCAGCGTTGCCGCGCTGTCCAGCCCACTGCTGATCTCGTCGCAACAAAAAACGCTCTGTCCACCAACCCTAGCCAGAAAATAAAAGCTGGATGAATGGAGAGAATTATGTGATGAATGAAAGAGCAAACAAAACGAGCGAAAAACATAACTGCATACGAGAAAGCAAGAAAGAAAGCAAACAACCAAGAATGCAAGAAAACAAGGAAGAAACAAGGGAAGAAAGCAAGCAACACGGAAAAAAGAAAAAAGCAGTGAAAGAAAGAAACAAATGAAAAGGCAGGAAATACAAGAGCTCGCCTAAGGTGACTCGCCGTCTCTCACCACCCGATACGCCACGAAGGAGGGCATCGCCTACTACCGTGTCTGCGCAGCCCGTTAAACCCAGAAGATGCAACACGAGCTCCGTTCGCAGCTTCGCAATACGCTGCAGCTCCAGTGGCAGGGTCTCTGGCTCACCATTCAAAAAACGGTCTGCAAAAGTGAGAGTTTCTCTGACAGTATACATAGCCAGGTGTCTGTCCGTCTGTGGGACGAATGAGACCAGCTTGGACACCTGCACTTCCTGCGGGGTTAGGTTGCTGTAGGTCACAACACCCTTCATGCTGAGCTGATCGTCAAGTGGCAGACGACCCGCAAGTGCTTTCAAGAAGGTCGTCTTGCCAGATTGAGGTTCACCCAAGACCAACGTCATCGTGCCGGGGCGAATGGTCCCACTCATTTTGTGCAAGATTATGCGGGTGTCTCGATTTTTGCGATTCCAGGGATAACTCCGAGCCTTGCTCTGTACCTCGAGGTCCTGAAAACGGACCGTGGGGGTCGCCAGCTCGAGGTCCACGGAGCGCCTGAGGCTTGCATAACTCTTGAAGAAATCAGACAAACCATGCGTGAGCATGCCTGGAACACCATTCTCCACGTCCACCGGTTTGATAACATGGTATGCCTGTCGTGCGTTGAAAGATCCTCCATCCGAAGAGCCTCGTCGTGCCCAGATCGGTTTCACTGGAGAACTTCGGGATGAACCAAGCGACTCAGGGCCTGCATACCTCGCGAAGAAAGGAGCCAGATCTGGAGTCAAACTATTCTCTTCGTCGGCGGGCAATTTAATCGCGTTGTACGCGTCCGATGCATGCAGAGGATGCACGTGGCCATCGGAACTAGAGGACGCTCGTTGAGCGATGGTGGCAGGTGGTAGACTCAATCCATCTAGAGTTCCAACATGGCCAGAGGACTGGATACTACTCTGGATATGAACATTTACAGGCCGAGCTTCCACGGCCCGATCTTCCATGTTACTTTTCTTGTTCTTCTGCTTTGTTTCCTTTTTTTTCCCCCTTCTTTTTTTCGTGGATCATATAACTAGAAACTCAAAGAGTGGCTGTTAATTCTGGCGCGGTTTTGGTATGTTCGCCGAGCGATAAAGCGGCATTTATGGGTCGAGCCGGGCCGAGCGAGCCCGGAAGGTGAGTCGGCCCGGCCCGGCGAGACCCCATAAATTAGCCAATTTTATCGGTGAGTCGAATATGTACGTCAGCTCTATCGAATTTATTACCCACAAAAGTTGTGCATAAATACTGTATTTAAGTCATTTTTGTTAATGTCATTTACTCGAGACTTTTCAACACCGTAATAGCTCGTAATTATCACTTTATAGGGTTGCTGAGACTTTTCAACACAGTAATTATCGCTTTACAGGGTTGCTGACCCATAAAAACCATTGCAAGTGAACTTCACAGACAAAAGTAATTCGACCTAAATAAGACATATGAGTTTACTACTATGGGTACCACTATAGCACAGTTATCTTTTATATAAAATAATGTTATTTATATAAATTAGTCTTAATATTAATTTCAATAAAATATACATAATTTTATCGAAATTCAATATAACAATCGTTAAACCTTAAATAATCTATATTTGAATTTCTCTCAAACTCTAAAAAAAAACTTATCTTTTGCTAAATAAACACTAAGAAACATTAAAACATGTTTCTTTGTTTTTACTGCAGTGCTGAACTTAGTTATCTTTTTGAAAAATTAAAAGTTATCACTATTGCGAGTTTGATTAATTAATTTTTTTCCATAAATTTTTATCAGTCTATATAAACACTAGCCTATAGTCTAGTGTGTTATAATAATTTTCTACGAAAATTTTATATAGGCTAATGACCACCCTCACCAGACTATCTGAAAATTTTATGTAACTTTCAATTGAGAAGAATAAGGAATTTGTTTTAGTAAGAGATGTCCAACAGATGATTGATAAAAAAATTAATGCAATTGAAAAAGTAGAGAAGGAAAGCCAACTGATGTTTTTCCATTTGGCAAATACAAAGGAAAAAATTTAAGATGTTGCTACCATTAATAAGCAATATCTTGAATGGGTTATGAAACAGCCTTGGTTTGATAAATTTACAGACATTAAAAGTGAAGTAAAACAATATTTACAATAATATTTTATTCACCCGCTACGCTGTTTCATAAAACATCGTTTTTCTTTTAATTATTTTTTCTTAAAATTTTTCAGATGTTTTAGAATAAGCGAGAGTGCGTAGCACGAAGCGCAATTCTAAAATACCAATGACTGACCTGAACACCAAACATGATTACTTGAATGAAATTGAAAAATGGAACCTTGACAGCGAAATAAAAAAGCCAACAATTAAATTGACTAAGCCCGACATTGTTTCCTTCTATTAGTAATACAAGCCAAGGGACGACAACGTGAAAGTAATTATTCCATTAGATGCTACATTAGCAAAAATTGTAATGGATGAACCAAGCACACCATTTACGGCGACTGATTTAATTGAGACGAATAAGGAATTCGTTTCAGTAAGAGATATCCAACAGATGATTGATGAAGAAATTAAGGCAATTGAAAAAAGTAGAGAAGGAAAGCCAACTGATGTTTTTCCATTTGGCAAATACAGAGGAAAAAAATTCAAGATGTTGCTACCATTGATAAACCATCAACCATATCTTGAATGGGTTATGAAACAGCCTTGGTTTGATAAATTTACAGACATTAAAAGTGAAGTAAAAACAATATTTACAATGATATTTCATTCAATCGCTACGCGGTTTCATAAAACATCGTTTTTCTTTTAATTATTTTTTCTTAAAATTTTTTCCGATGTTTTAGAATAAGTGAGAGTGCGTAGCACGAAGCGCAATTCTAAAATATCAATGACTGACCTGAACACCAAACAGGATTACTTGAATGAAATTGAAAAATGGAACCTTGACAGCGAAATAAAAAAGCCAACAATTAAATTAACTAAGCCCGACATTGTTTCTTTCGGAGCAATACAAGCCAAGGGACGACAACGTGAAAGTAGTCATTCCATTGGAGGCTACACTAGCAAAAATTATAATGGAGGAACCAAGCACACCATTTACGGCGACTGATTTAAAAGAGAATGGAATTACCGAAATAAAAGCGAATGTAGGTGAAGAAATAGAAGCAAAGAAAGCACCTTGTAAAGAGTGTAAGAAAAAAAATGAGTTATCAATTTCAATTGATGATGATAAATTCTGCGATGTGGTATGTGTGCTTTCATTTCTAGAAAAAAATGAAGTAATGAATGAAGTTAGAAAAAATAATTTTATCAAGTATTTTAAAAAGTGATATTTGAAAGTCAAACCTGCGGGTCGTTTTCAAACATTGTCTTCAATTTATTTTATTTCGCTTTCATGGGTCTTCTAACCAAGTAAAAACATACTCAATACTTATAGTCTGATTTGTAGTAGCCTGTGCTGTTATAGTTAACTTTTCGCTTGGCAACATATCATCTAAATCATAATCATTAAAATCTATGCTTTGAGCATCATTCGTATTAACAAATACAACGGCAATAGTATTTCCACCAGTAATAGTTGCGGTAGTATCAAATGAAACCAGACTTGTATTAGTATTGTTTTCAGCATAGACAGCACCAGTAAGGGTAGCATTTTTTATTACTTTCATGATTACACCAGATTTACCATCTGTATTTAAGACATTTAGCCGTCTAGGATACACTATACTATAATTAGCAATAGTGTTTCCAATAATATTAGTATTATTTCTTATAGTAAAAGCATGAGTTGCTACATTCGTCGTATTTGCTGTTCTTTCATAAATAAATGGAATACGTCTTATGATTTCAGTTCCTTCAATGAAGCACCCAACACTGGCAATTCTAAGGTTTTGGATTTGTGGATTAGCACGAACTGATAACGAAGCCAAAAATGGTAAAGTATTATTATTAAGAGATGTAGCAGTTTTGTTGTTAGCATATCGTATAGCATGGACTAGTTGAAATAGCCCCGTGTTCGGATTTTCAATATAAAGTGATATCTGACCAACACCTAAGTATTGATATTTAATCTGAAATACATTACACTTACTGAAATCAATGGCTGGTAATATGAAGCAGGCGGATATTCATCTTATGTAGGTATTGGTGATTCCTTCTTAACGGACGGATTTTTCTTCTCAAGAGAAAATGATGTAATGAAAATATACCAATTAAACAACTCCACTGTCATTACCGAGGTTAAACAAAGTCAATGGAATGTAGATAAAGCAGATGGAACAGATTACTTATTTGTATTCCACAAAGCAGTAAATCTGATACATACACCCATACCAGCACGATATTTAATTTTCTTTTTTGTTTCAATGAATAATCTTGAACCTCCAACTGCCTGTGTTGTTAGATATGCCATAGCACTCTTTTGCTCTAATGTAGCATTAGTAGTGCTTGTGTTCCACTTAGAGGTATTTACATTATACATAAATGTTTCTTGTATAATCGGTGTGTACTGTGATGTTGCTAATTCGCCAAACGCTGTTTTTTCAACGTTAGTCTCAAGAAACCCATCATGCCCGACTTTGACATTCACAAACTTTCCGTCGGCATTTTGTGCGACCAAATTTCTCTGGTGGGACATTGTAGGTCTATATTATCAAAAAAATCAATCAACTATCAAAATTAATAATTACCCCTTAACTAATTGTAATCATATTCGCCTTAACCTGAGCCTCCCGCTGAGTGATTGCCACAGTGTAATGGTTGTAGGCACCAGTCGCAGTGTTTGCAATAAACTCCCATCGTCGCTCAGTATCAAGGCTTAAACCACTGATTTCATTTTGATCCTTGCTCCATAGCGGGCGGGTATTATCCCAAGTATCAACCCAGAACCAGTTGTATTTATACACATCGTTATTCAACAAGGCAGAACCCTCAATCTTTGGCTTCAGGTACATATAGTCTTCTTCAGTTGCACAGTCAATGTTGAAATCTTGCTGGCGGGCGCCGTCTAGAGTAGTGTAAAAATTGACAACCTTAACGGCGGCACGGTTATCGTTATCATAAGCTGTGTTCTTCCTTTCTTCAGTGTTAAAAACAGAGTGATAAATCTTCTTCAAACGGCGACCGTGGCCTGTCAAATCGCATAATAATATTTTGGGATGAGCTTGAGGGTGTGGTATTCTTGTAAACATATGGATAATCAATATTGAAGCTCATACCTTCGGGGCTAGCAATCTTCTGTTGAATTGATTGAATAACATCGGGGTTCGTTTCAAACCGCAAGAAACAAGGCAAGATTGGTGACATCAGCAGATACCGCCATAGGCATGGTAGCATTTAGTGCGGCAAGATAAGCAGTGCTAATACAAGTAGCCGCACCATTCGTCACCGTATAACCGGTTCTGTCAGTAGCACCCCACACAATCCGCATAGTCAAAATTTCTGAAAACATAATAGTCTTATCAAGTGCGAAAATAGTGTTAATAATCATACCCAAAGGAATTTTAACATTAATGGCCAAAGCGGCGTTCGCTCCACTTCCCACAAAATACTTCGCCTCGTTGTAATTAACATTTACGGCGGATAGTACTCCAACTCCAGTCGTTAGAGCAGCATCATCATGACGACGAGCAGAAATCACGGGCTCACGCAATAGACCCTGAGTAGAGGCGGCAACATCGTTAGCACCATCAGTCGCCGCACGAAAGTTCTAGTTGCTTCAAGAGCACTAATATTAATCAATCCGTTAGCATTACACTTTTGGAGCATACAACCATATCCACTAGCATCCCCGTGGTTAGGAAGGTCTAGGAAATCCTTCAAGCTCATTTCTGGTTTCCACAGCATCTTAGTTACCATTCTGAGATGGTTAAGGTCGCACAGATAAACACCGCTACGGGTCTGAAGTTGTAACTGGCTGATTTGTGAAAGGCAGTCCATAAAAATTCTAGAATAAACATTGGCACCAGCCGCTTTCACAGTACAAGTAAAACTCAAATAAGACCTAGCGAGATTAAAAGGTCGGCTAATAAGGTCAAAACTTCGTTCTTGTCCGCCAGCAGTGGTGACTTCAAATATTCCAGAACCCTCACGAGGGGCGAGCTTATTCAAACGATAAGAAGCACTGATGTAGTCAGTCTTACTGAAGTCTAATTCTCCGCCGTGTTGAGTTGGCATTTTTTGTTTTTTAAGGCAGTTGTGAAAATTAACTAATTTACCAGAATATATTTATAGAAAAAAATAAATAATTCTAAAATTAAAATTAATTACCTTACCTCACCTTTAACAAATTGAAAAATGATGTAAATAAATTAAAATAATTTGTCTCTCTGTAAATAAATAATGTCATAACGACTCCCAAACCATTAAGATTAATTGCTTGGTCGTTTTCGTCTGTAAGATAAAACCTATATACATTATTTGAACTGGTTGATAATTTCTTACCATACTCAGACCCACTTCCGTCGTATATAATGGCTCAAAATGGAATTTCGTTGGCTGTGTATATTTCTTGTAGCACATGATTATCTCCTTCACCAACTAAGTCCGATTGAAGGTATAAAGTCTTTTCGCCAGTTAAAATAATCACATTTGGCGATTTAATAAAATCATTAGCGAAGAAATATGTTGAATTTCTATCAAAAGCCATTACCTCGTGAATACGGGTATCGGCATCAAATATAAACCGCGGTTGAATACCTCCGTTATTTGAAACACTGAATGTTAATTTCCATCCTCTGGGTCTATGTTGGTATTATTACTGGATACAACATAAGTATAATTATTTGGGCTGTCTGCGGTTAGCACCTCCGACAACTTATTTTTTAGATTGTTCATTGTGTAGTTTCCCTCAGGTATCGTAATTAAAGCCTCATACCCGTCTTCGGATAATGTAAAAGTATTATATGGTGAAGCCACCGAATAATACGACTTCGGCACATAGATATGAAGAATTTTACAATGTGTGGGATTGTCTAGTGATTTTAAGTTTAATTCGTGTGTAAAGTCGCTGTCTGTTCCCGTTATTCTATTTTTACTATTTATGTAATAGATACCACTCGCACGGCCTCCCTTATACTCCATGATATTTAGAATTGCGCTTCGTGCTCCGCACTCTCGCTTATTCTAAACATTGTTTTTTTCTTTTTCAAAAAAATTAATGCTTATTGTAATCCTTAAAAGTGCGTAGCCCCCGATGTTTGTTGAAGACGTAGAAACAAATATCAAATAAAGGTATCAAAATTACCATATCCGTGCTGTGCTTTTAATTTTTCCGCTTCTTCTTTTAAGTATGTGAAACCGCTAGCAAACTTAAAGCGGTTCCCTTTCGCCCGCTCTAAAAGAAACCTCATACTATGCCGCACGTGTCTGAGGTGTTTGATTGTTGTTTTACTTGATTAACCTTCATTAATAAATAACTATCAGAATTACTTCTGTCAATTAGTCGTTTCATTTATTGCTGAAAGTTTTCAGTAGGTTCATAAAATGCTAAAGGGTCATACACTTCAACACTCCTGTCTTTATCCATACTTATCCACACTGCTATCCAATGAGACCCAGCTTGCTTGTGATTGTCCAAATTCATAATAAATCCGTATCGCTTTCTGCTTCCTGGCTTCAACTTGAAGATTTCATCACTGGCAATCGTTCCCAAATACCATCCATATTTTTTCATTATGTCATCTATTTCATTTGTCATTAGCCCCCGCCCCTCTCCTTGTAAGGGGACTTGCTCTGGCTCGTCTGGCTGTGGTTGCTCAGGCTGTGGCTGTGGTTGCTCAGGCTCTTGCTGTGGCTCCTCTGGCTGTGGTTGTTGTTGCTCTGGCTGTGATTGTTGTTGCTCGGGCTGTGGCTCTGGTTGCTGTTCATTTCTATATTTATTTATAAGAGCATCAACATAATCTTTTTTTCTCATTGAATGAACCCATTGTTTTCGTGATAGATACTTTTTAATGTTTTCTACTGAAAACACTTTTTATTAATCAAATCTTCTAATCCAGTTCCCGTTTGTATGCCCAAATATTCTGCGAGTTTCTTTTTTACTTCATTCTTTTCATTTCCTACATCTATTTTATGTTCTACAATTTTGTCTATTATCCATGAGGCCCTTTGGTTCCAACCTTTGACATCGTGGCCTTCATTTTAAGCTTTTCCCTTAATGCTTCACCAAGAATTTTAATAGTAAGTTTTTTTTCAATATTGCTTTTGACAATCCATTTTTTAACATTGCTTTGTATTTAGCATCCTCTAGTTTGTTTCCTATATTTTTATTTAATGCTTCTTGTGCTCCTAGCATTTTTTTCATATCATCTATTGTTATTTGTTGCTTTTGAAATTCTTTTATTCTTTCTGCTATACTTTGTATTTTACTAGGTTCCCAATTATCTATATCTGCTTGAGTAAAAACTCCAGAATTTGTGATTAATTTTTTCTTGTCTTCAAATTCTTGATTTGGTTTAACTTTTACCTCTGGCTGTGCCTGTTGTTCTTGTGGCTGTCCCTGCTGCGGTGGCATAATATATTGATATTGTGGTGGCGGTGGTAATGCGTGTATCCTATTTTTTCTGTCTTCTTCATATTTTACATCTTCTATGAGTTTTTGCTCCCTTCTTAGTTCTCTGGCTTTTTGTTCTTGTCGTTCATTAATATCCGCTGGTTCTCTTTTATGTTCCCTATCCGTTATATCTTGTCTTTCCTTAGCATCTGCTATGTCTTTTCGTTCTAGCCTTTTCTTTTCTTCTATCACATCTTCCCTCTTCTTCTTTTCCTTTTCTTCCTCGTCATGTATTAACTCATATTTCTTCTGTAAGTTGCTTTGTATCTGGTTTTGGTTCTCGTGTTCAAGACGATTGAAATCAGATTTGATTATTTTTTCCCTTTGTTTGCGGCCCTGCCTTTGTGGCCTAGCCTTTTCTTTTCTTCTATCACATCTTCCCTCTTCTTCTTTTCCTTTTCTTCCTCGTCATGTATTAACTCATATTTCTTCTGTAAGTGGCTTTGTATCTGGTTTTGGTTCTCGTGTTCAAGACGATTGAAATCAGATTTGATTATTTTTTCCCTTTGTTTGCGGCCCTGCCTTTGTGGCCTCGGTTTACCAATATATTTCAAAAACAACTTAACGATTTGAAGTGTGCTCATATCATTTGTTTTCTTACCAAAATTAAGATAATATTTTTTACCCTTCTGGATAATATAAGGCCTCCCGCTCTTATTCCTATAAACCCGAGGTGGACGGACGTTTGCCTTTGATATTTTAGAATTGCGCTTCATGCTTCGCATTCCCGCTTATTCTAAAACATCTATTTTTTATTTTAGGAAAAAATAAATCGGTTTTACGATTTTTGTTGAAGACGCAGTCTGAAACAAATATCATCATTTAATGAAACTTTACAGCTCCTCCTCGTTGCTTACCATAACCAAGTTTTGCGGCGGTAGACCCAATACGAGACGCATATGGAACCCCGACATCGCCAAGGGCATTAGCGTCTTTGAAATAATCTTGTTATCGCGAAGGAATTTCTTCACTACCAATGCTGTCTTACCGACCTTTGCCCAGTTAATCTTTCCTCCCTTTTGCTCACTCTTCTTCTTGGTTTTCTTTTTTCCTCCCTTCTGTGGCATTGATGGATTGTATCCGATGTTATATCCTGATGGTTGTGAAATCATCACTGGTGATACTGGCATATATTAGAAAGATTTTAAAAATCTTTTCAGCAAAAATAAAAAAATAATTCTAAAAATATTATTTGATATTTTATTCACCCGCTTTCGCGGTTTCATAAAACATCGTTTTTACTTTTTCACGATGTTTATCAACAAACGAGAATGAGTTAAACGAATGAGAGTGTAGTTGATAAATATCATTATTTCATGCGATAGGCAAAGTTTTTCTGAACTCATCATCAACACTTGAGACATAAAGAAAATTAAATCTCTCCTTTGTTGCTTCGTGATACTTTTGAAGAAAATAATCAAAATCAAAAGATAAGTGTAAGTGTTTATACACGAGTTCCATTTTGTCTTGAGACTGGCCTGGAAAGATTAATAAATAATCTAACTGCTTAATGGCTTCTGGCCGTAGGTCATTCAAATACTGACTAGACATAATCACCTTATTTTTATAGTGTCTGTTCTTTTTTAACAAATCGCTCATGGATTTATCTCTTAATCCACTTCCTAAATCGTCGAAAACAAAAACAACCTCTGGTGAAATATACTTACTTGGTCTCTCTTTCTTCTCACCTCATTCTTTTTTCTTTTCCTTTCCGAAATAAAGAAATTGTGGTTTCTCTATTTCCTCTTTGTCCTGTTTTATTTCTCCTTCGTGTTGCTCGTCATGTCTGTTCAGTTTGTCAAGTTCATAGTCTATCACATTTACACCATCTGATTTAAGAAAGGTGTATATTGCTATTGGGCTTCCCCTGTTCTTAAAGTGCTTTACAATTGCTTTATAAATGTAGTCCTTGTGTATTGTTGAAGCGATAATTACAATACGGGTCCTTCTGTCTGTCCGTTTCAGTATTTCAAAGAGTGCTGTTGTTTTCCCGCTCTTCTTACGGGCGAGTAGAAATATGTTGGCATACGGCTCGTTGAATAATTTATAACCTTTTGCTTTTTTGTCTCCTTCTCCTTCCTGCTTCACTGGTTTCACCTTGACATTGTTAATCTTCAGCATCTTATATTATTATCCTAAGAATTCCAAACACACAACTATTCTTCCCGCTAAATTTCCTGTATCAATATTTCCGCTGTCAGTTTCAAGGACTTTAAATGTATATTGTCCGTCCGTCCATCCAACGACACCTAAATTATAACTAAGATTTGAAATGTTTGCTATATTACTATCAGCGAATGTGCCGATAATTCCAATGCTGTCCATATAAAGAATTCTGGTTTTGGTTTCCGTCTGGTCGTTCGTATAATGAATAAACTTAACATTCATTTTGGTCGGTGTGAATGACATTTGAATATTTTTATTATATGTTTTGCTTCCAACAAAATCATTGCTCAGAAAAATAATCTGTTGGTATTTATAGTCAGCCATGATTATATTACTGATGATAAACTTTTGAATAACAAAAATATTTTCGCAAACTGCCTGCGACTTTTACTCGCGGGTAAGCGAAAAAAAGAATGAGAGTTGTGCTTATTGTATAAAGCAAGGAATAGAAACTAAGTTTAAATGTGTGTATAAGCCTATGAGTGATTGGTGTGTTAGTTTTGATGAAGCCATTCCTTTAATTTGCTCAAATGATGCTATGTGGTATGAAACTCAAGTATATGAATGTTCATTTCTTTGAACTAGAAGGTGATGGAAGGCAAATTCCTATGAGTAAAGTCAAAGTTCCGACATAAGTATTTGCAACCTCACAAGGTAAGTTTTTTTCAGATAGCCTCACGATACAAAGGGTTATAATGGCAATAATGATACCCAGTTGAAATAAGTATTTAATAAGTCGGCTGTCGGTCGGTCTGTTTTTTATACAACAACAATTCCAGTTATCTTCCAATTCGTTCTCTACTTTTTCTCAGTCTTTAGTTATACTTCAAGAACACGAGACTTTAATTCTGGAGTTAGTTCGCCATCCATATCCATAATAGGCGGTGGTCTGTGAAGTCTAGTTGTATTATTGTTTGACATGATATTTTAGAATTGCGTTTCGTGCTCCGCACTTTCACTTATTCTAAAACATCGTTTTTCTTTATTGAAAATAAATAAATCGGTTTTCGATGTTTATCAACAAACGAGAATGAGCGAAGCGAATGAGAGTGAAGTTGATAAATATCAAGGGAAAACGACTGCTCGGATTTCAGAAAGTTGCTTAGATAGATCTTCTATAATAAGCATGAGATTATTATTTTGTTTTTCTAAATTAACTACCTTTTTTGATAATTGTTGAACCGCTTTAATTAACGGGGCGATAAACTCGGAATAACCTATACCATAACCGACATCACCACTATCAACACATTTAACATCTTCTGGATTAACACTCACACCTTTCAATGCGCATTCTTTTCTTTGCTTTGGGCACGGAAGCATAATTGCTTCTTTTATAAAACCGCCAAAATCTAGCATATCCATTTTTGTTAGTATGTCCTCTGATTCTTGTGCTATTAAGCCAGTCCTACATTTTTTTTTTATCATCAATCATACGATAGCAGACTGGATTTAACTTATTAATAAATCTAAGCCTAAGCAAGACTCGTAGTAAGAGACAGACCTCAGCCCACCCACATAGTTAAGTTTGAAGACGAAGAAGAGTCTTGTCATCTTTGCGAGAAATAGCAAACGACCAACTAGACTAGGAATTGAAAATTTTCGCAAACTAGTTGATTCCGACATCGGTTCCGTGAAATGTTCTTGCGCTGGAGTACTAATGTCAGGTAATAGAACTAAACACTTACCTTTAGAATTACACTTTATTTGATTCCTTTATATCTTCTTTTTTGCTCCTGTCTGAATATTGAATTGGATTAGACAATACCCATAATTGTCCATCGCTTGCTTTCAAAGACATTAAAGCAGTATTTGAACTATTCTCCCATATGAACCCACTCGTTGAAGAATCATTCACTCTAAATCTAATACCATAAGAAGTTAATCCTCCGCCTACTCCTCCTGCTGGTGCTGTTCCTCCATTTAATGCTTTATTTGCTCCAGACTGAGACATATAAATCCCCCATGCTGAATCAGCAGTATCCCATACAAATATTCCTCTCGCATTCGTCCCGTCTGTTTGTCCTTGAATTCCTATTTTCGCTCCATTAGTAGTTGTGGTCGTTAGCAACCCAGAATATGTAATTCCCGCACTAGCCGTTATCAATCCTTTTGTCCATAAAGTTCCGTTTGCGCCATTCAATGACATAAAGTTCCGTTTGCGCCATCGTAGCATCATTAGCAACCCTAAAACGAAAACTATACGAAGCAAAATCATTTCCAGAAACTGCCAAAGCATTTGCCAAACTTCTAGTGTTTCCAACTCCACCAGATGCCGCATAAATTCCCCAACTTGTATTAGTGGTAAGTAGTATAGGGGGCCACTTCGGCACACTTTTTCAATACATATCACCCCACCACAGAGACACACCGGCCGGGCCGGACGGGACAAAATGGCAACGGACGGGAACAAGTGGAAACACAAAGTTAAAAAATCATTAAAAATGATACACATAGCCTTGATAACATTTTGCGCAGTCACAGCTGTCAATCTCTGAAAAAAGAAGTATAACGGGTTTTGCGATTTTTCTTTACTTTTTTTGCTAAAGTTTGTGTTAGATAGAAAGAATGAAATAGAACTGATCAGCCAATACTTCAATGCGTCAGCGCGTCGGTTTTTGACGCATTGACGCACGCGTTTTTGCTCTGGCGTTTGTTTCTGTTTTTTTGTCGCAGCCACATCGTGCCATATAACTTATATAATGTCATTAAATCTTATTCCAAATAATTTAAAAGATAAAGATATGTGGAAAGAACAGTTTAAAGCAAATAGATGTGGTTTAAAAAAACTAATCGAAATGAAAATAAAGGCAGAGAAAGAGATAGAAAAAGACGAAGCGATAATTGAGAATATGAAGAAAGAGTTGATGAACAAGAAGGAGAGGAGAGATGCGTTGAAAGAGGCGATAGAAGAAAATGAGAAGGAGAGACGAGATAGAAGAAGACTTGATGGAGGATAGACGAAAGAAGTTTTAAAAAAAGAAAGATTGAGAGTGAAATAAGATTAATGAAACATTGGAAAAAACAGAATAGAGGAATGATAGAGACAGATGAGCTTGATAAGATGGAAAGACTGATTGAAAGAGGAACAACATTCACGGAAGCATGTATGATGAAGAGATTAGATGAAATAGGTGTAGGAGTAGGGGAGGGTAACAGAAATATGAATAAAGCTTATAGATAATTGATTTTTATGTAAAGTCCTGAGCAAGACTTTAAAATACTTCTACACATACATTCATAGTTGTCCCTCCTTTGACTGTATGTGTAGGCTGGTTGATACGCTTTTTGTAATGGATGAAGAACTTGCGGCAGGACTTCAAGGCTTGGGGCTTGTAGGACAGAAGAAAGGGGCAAAGAAGGGAGGGCGCAAAAAAGGAGCTAAGAAATCACCACAAAAAGTAGTTAGACAAGGAACTGTGTATGTTTCATTCAAAAATGATGATGTTCTGACCCCGTACATTACTACCGGGCGCCCTGCTGAGGACGCTAAGAGGTTTCACACTCATGAGGCTGTTTTAAAAACCTTTAAAAATCCTACCAAAGAGCGCGAGCCTCGAGCTGTCATTTTTTATGACGGGAAATATGAAGTATTTCTTTCTGAGGCTAATGCTTTTGATATACCAAAAAAGGAAAGAAAGACAGTCAAAACAAACTTGGCCGCTGTGTGGGTTGGAGAAGAAAGCCTTACTACCTTTTTTGATAATGAGGCAAAAGAAGCTGTTGAGCCTGCTCCTGCCGCTGAAGAAGAAGCTGGGAAGAAGAAGATGAAGAAAACTGATTTATCTAAGTAAAAAAAATTGTCAAACTATAATATTCTTTTTCTTAATCCGGACACTACTACGGATATTCTCCGGTTTTATATCTAATGATTTTAATAAGTGGCCTGTCTTTTTTTGTTTAGTTGCTTCCTTTACTTTGTCAGCTAGTTGAGGTTTAACTTCGTCCGGTTGTTCTTCCATTTTAGATTTTAATAATTGTTGCGGACTTGCTATTTCATCGGAATTTAAAATCAACTTAAAACCTTTCCTGCCTTTAACAGTATATACTTTCTTTGAGTATTGAACATCGCCTTTACTAAAAACAATTCTTTCTAGTTCTTTTCTGACTGTTGAGCCCTTAGGAAATTTATTAATAAGACCGGCTCTATATATTCTTGATCATTTTTCTTTTTACCCTCATAGACTTCCATAGGTGTAGCTTTTATTGTATTATGATATGTATTATTATAATTTTCGACAATGTCATAAATGTAAGGAACCCAAATAAAATTATCATTAACTTCCCACATAAAATTTAAATCGTTCCTTATTGTTCTAATAAATCTATCTACAATACCCATAGTACGGTGATTGCCTACTTCATTTGTCGTATGTTGAATTCCGTTGTCTTTAAAGTATTCAGCAACTTGCCCTTTGAATTCACTACCGTTGTCGGATGTAATCCTTTTAGGTTTCGGCATTTTCTTTAATCCTTCTAATACTTCACTAGTTGTTTTATTTTTGATCGGTTCAATCCAACCACGACGAGAATAAACATCAATCATCACTAAACCAAAATTGTCGTTTTTGTTTCCTTTCTTAGCAGCTATTTTTGACATATCCATTAAGTCGACAGACACTTGGCTTAATGGTTCAGGCTCAGGAGCTAGTATAGTATTCCATTTTTTAGGTGCTTTAGATTGATGGTGTATTTCAGAAGCCTCTTCAATTTTCTTTTTTTCAAGTTATCCTTCATCTAGCAGAGACTCCGCCTCCGCACCTCCAGTTTCAGTATTTTGTGTATTTCCTGTATGTTTGCGGTCCATCTAATATTTTATAACTAATGCTTTATCCTTATATATTAATCTTTCTTTTTATTCTAGTTCAAAAGAATAATTAGAACAAAACTCATAAGTATAAAATCGGTCGAATGTATCGTCAATTGCTGTAATCTGCCTGTTAGCTAAACACAGAGTTAATCCACACACATAACAGCTATTGAAGTCATACTCAAAACAATTCTATAGATAGTCCATAATGTGTAAACGAACATCACGCGGTAGGTTTTTTATCATTGCCCGACCAGACTTTTTTGGTGAAGGTTCATATATTAAAACTTGAGAAAACTTTAGATGTATCATTATTTTCTTTTTTTGGTTTCTCGGGTTGCTGATTGTAAACATCAACTGATATGTTTGATTTCTTACCTTTACCATTCTTCGGCTGAGGCACTTCCTCTTCTTCCTCAGAGCTTTCGCTGTCCTCGCTTTCTTCTTCCACTTTCTTTTTTACTACTTTCTTCGCCTTCTTCTGCTTTGATTTAAGTTTCATACCCGCAACCCGGCGCGCAACGATATCAACGAAATTGGGTTCCACTTCCTCATCAGAACTACTTTCCTCAATCTGCTCGCCATCCCTTCCATCTATCATATCTCTCGCCAACTGCTTCTTAGACACGTGGTCTATCCGCTGTTCCTCTATCATTTCTTTTACATTCTTAGCCTCTTCCTCCGCTAGTAATTCCTTAGCCCTTTCAATCTTTCTCTGCCTCGCATACTGCTTTCTTCATTACAGTCGCTTTTTCAAGGTTTTTTATGGCAATCTCTCTATTACCTCTCGGCATTCTCGGTTATATATCTAACCAAAAAAAAATTTTAATCGGATTAATTATTATCCAAAATATATAATAATGAGTCAATTCAAAAGTTTATTAGGCCTTAATGAGCTAGCCGTTGATAGTCTGAACATACTTAACTTAGACTTAACGAACACGAACATAGTGGGCTTAAACACAGACAGAGTACCAGAAGATGCTGACCCTGTAAATCTTTATTACACTGACGGCCGATTCGATGCGAGGCTGTCTACCGAAAGCACGGGAGACATCAAAGAAGGACAAAATTTATACTATACAGAGTAACGAGTAAGGGACAACGACGAGGTTAAAGCCTCAACTCAACACCGCTCTAATACGAGTAATCCGCACCAAACCAGTTTATACAATCTCATAGATACAAACATATTCGCACAAGCGAGCGGTCAATACTTGACATACAACGATGTAGAAGGCAAATGCAAGAATACCTACCTCGGATCAATTGACACTCTATCCGATGTAGTCATAACCGCACCAATAGCCGCCAATATTTATCTCACATACAACACATTCAACTGGGTGAATAAAACATTTCCTATAAGTGTGGACGAATCGGGCAACATTAGTATGCTAGGGACTTTGAATATTACGGGAGTAAATTTACTAAATACAAAAGATGTAGATACTTGGATAACAGAACATGAGGTGAACAATGATAAAGTGTCCGCGGATGGTAGCATCAACACACACAGCGATGTAACGATAACAGGCACACCTTCATCCGATCAATTGCTTATTTATAGCACGGGACAATGGAGAAATGTGGCATCGCCTTTTCTGAGATTAGATGGGACAGTTAATATGTCGGCGGGATTAAATATGGGAGGGTTTAACATAACAAATGTGGGTACGGTTGACAGCATTGATGTTTCTGCCCTTGATGCTGCTGTGGTTAAACTAACAGGGACCAAACAAACCAAACAATCGGAGGAACAAAAACTTTTAACAATCAAATTTCAATGGGAACTAATTTAGTCCCTACGTTAGCAGACCATGTGCTTAACAAAAAATTTGTTGACGATAATTGCGTGAAACTAACAGAAACACAAACAATAGCAAGAGACAAAACTTTTAGTAATGCCATAACCGCGACACTCGGCATAACATCAAATGACAAAATAACAACAGCAATAAACAAACCGATAATTATTGGTAAGACTTCAAAGTTGACGGGAATAACAGGCGGCTTAGAATTATACGGCACAGCATCTAATGCGAACGGCCCACATATACAAGCATATACAAGTACAGACGATTACCCGACATTTCAAGTATTGAACTATCTACATGACACTATTTATATATCTTTTGATTGTTATTATGATTTTGTTTTTTGGAATTCTAGTGACCCCGGCTCCTGTTTTCAAATAAGTAAAGAGTATGACCAACTCAACTTTAATTACAAAGTAGCAGCAGCAGGCAGTAATATAAATGGCATACAAACTTTTAATGCTTTAACCATCAGCAACACAGGGACTGTTAAAATATTTAATGATTTACATATGAACAGCAAAAAAATAACAAACTTGGCCGACCCTTCCGTTTCAACAGATGCTGCAACGAGAAATTATGTTGATACTAATTGTGTGAAACTAACAGGCGACCAAACCATAGGAGGAACTAAAACATTTAGTAATGCTATAACCGCAACACTTGGCATAACATCAAATGACAAAATAACAACGGCTTCAGATAAGCCAATAATCATAGGTTCATCAACAAAAGGAATAGGTACAACAGGCGGCTTAGAATTGTATGGGGCTTTTGGTAATAATACTACTGGAGCACATAATATGCAAGCGATTACAACGGAAGATATTTATCCTACTTTTCAACTAACTAATTTAGGTCATAATAACATAAATATGACATTCGATGCTTATTTAGATGCTGGCGGATGGAAATCAAGTACTTCTGGCGCAAATTTCCTTATTAGTAAATGGAATGATAAACTTAGATTTTTGTATGATAGCGGGAAAAGTGTTGGGACTAGTGTTCCTTGGTCTTTGGCTTTGGAACTTGATACGGCAGGGCTTCTATCTACAAAGGCAATTACGGCGAGTGGAGCGATAACAGCGAATGGAGGGCTAAATATGAATAGTCAACATATTACAAATGTAAATCAACTAAATGGAAGGACTGTCTCAACTCTATTTACAGAACACGATGCGAATAAAGCAAAAGTATCAGCGGATGGGTCAATAGATACACACAGCGATGTAGTAATAACAGGACCAGTAGTAAATGATCAATTATTAACATGCAACGGCACAAACTGGATGAATTCCACAAGCTCGTTAGCCTTTCTTGCTTTATCAGGCGGGACGATGACAGGAGATGTAAAATATGGGGCTTCTGCTTTTACTCTATACACAGCCCCGCAGGCTATGACGAGCAATAATTCTGGGGGTTTGTTGCTACTGATGAATACAACCCCGCTTATTATGCTTTTAATGCTAGTCAGAATGATTATTGGACTACGGCTATATATTACAACGACACGACAGGAGTTTATACCAGAACTCCCGCGACAACGAACACATGGGGAGGAGCTCCATACACAGGCGAATACATAAAAATAGATTTAGGAGCGATATACAAGATAAAAACATATTTATGTGCGGTCTTCGTCTGCGAACTTCATTGAAACTACTCCGAGTATTTGGTATGTTGGAACGAGTGCTGATAACATTACATATACTTTATGGGATAGCAGGAGCGGGGAGGCTTGGGCAAGTCAAACGACGAAAACATATAACCCCGCTTCAAATGCTACCGCTAGATATATCATATTTATAGTAAATAAGACAGGGAGCGGGGGAACTTCATTCAGAAGCCAGCCACGTGTAGCAAGTTTGTATTTTGATTATGAGACATTTAATTATGATATAACGAATGTTAGAAATATCGCAGGCTACACATTAACAACGAGCGGGGCGATAACAGCAAGTGGTTTAATCACTGCTAGTGCGGGATTAACAGGAACTACATTAACGGCTAGCGGATTAATAACGGCGAATGCGGGAGTTGATATGAAAAGTCAAATTATGTCAAATTTAGCAACTCCATCGGCTTCAACAGACGGGGCGAACAAAACTTATGTAGATACATTAGACGGCCAGAAAGTAAAATTAACAGGAACTCAAACAATGTCAGGAACGAAAGAATTTAGTGGAATATTGGCGACTTCTCTCGGCGTCCCGTGTATTATTGGCAAAAACACAAAAGGGACAGCTGCAACAGGAGGCTTAGAATTGTATGGAACCAACAACAATATGAATGGACCGCACATACAAGCATTCGTCCATACATCCGTTTATCCTACATTCCAATTATTGAACTGGGGGCAAGACAATATTAATTTGTATTTTGATTGTCATTATAACGGCACGAGCATATTATCTTCGAACACGTCATCAAATTTCCAAATAGCGAAATACGCAAACAAACTCAGTTTCAATTACAAAAATGGGGGAACACTCGGACAAGCAATAACAATGAGTGAAGCAATGAACATAAGCACGGCAGGACTAATAACCGCAAATGCGGGAATATCCGTTGTTAATAGCACAGCAGACATAAGAGGAGAGGCAAGAAGCGGGTCTCACTCTCCGGTCGGATTATATGTTTCAGCCAATCTTGGTCAATCTTCGGGAGGTATTGAGTTTAGACACAGCAACGGGACACAAGGTGTTGGTTTTGGTTATAACTCTGTATATGCTGCGGGAAGCAATACTAATCAAGACTTAAATTTTTATTCTAAGGGGAGTGGAATAATTTATGCTCAGAGTGCTATGACTTGCTCTTCAACACTAACATCATCAGGATTATTAACGGCGAATGCTGGAATATCAATAGCAGTAAGCGGTAGAGGGGCTACAACGATAAGTCAGAGGTCAAGTTATACGAACCAGTCACTTATTCAATTGAAAGGAAATGTTAGTGCCAATTATTCTTGTATATGTACTGATGGAAATTTAACATTCTTTAATACTTCAAACTCAAACGGAAATCCGACTGGTGGATGGATTTATCAACAATTAAATGCTAATGTTTGGTCTTCTGGTTCAGATAGAAGAGTTAAATCAGATATTGAAACATTAGACTGCGGGGATTGTTGCGAGAAACTAATGAAAATAAACTGCTGTTTATATTATTGGAAATCAAACGAGAAAAAAGAAAGAAAGAACCACGGATTTATTGCAGACGAGGTTAAAAAAGTATTTCCTGTATTTGTATCTGAAAGTGGAATGAAGGTAGATGATGAGGAAAGCAACCTTGAAGGAGTATCATATATGGAATTTATACCAATATTGGTCAGTGCTTTTCAACATATGGCGGAAAAGATGATTAATTTAGAAAAAGAAAATAAAACTTTACTTAATATATTACAAGACCAAGCGAACCAATTAGCAGAACTGAGAGCAATCGTATTTCTTCCAAATGCCTCCTAGATTACATCCACCACCTCCAGTTATTGAGTTAGATGGCGAACTGACACCAGAGTTGAAGAACCGCGTGCTAGATGTCCAAATTAAGCAGGAAGAAAAAAAAGTTGACCACGAATACGAGGACAACTGGGATTGCTGTATGTCTAAACGAAAAACAGACAGCCGTCTTATTAAGTACTTATTTCAAATGGGTATCATTATCTCCATTATAACCCTTTATATCGTGAGGCTATCTGAAAAGAACATTCCGTGTGAGGCTGCTAACACTTATGTAGGCATTTTGACCTTACTCATCGGGATATGCCTTCCATCGCCTTCTAGTTCAAAGAAATTGTAGGGGCAATCCCCTACAACCCCGCGGGGTTTGAAAGGGGTTTCCCCTTTCAGCATTCAAACGAATAGACTTTATACCACGAAGCATCATTACCCGCACATATTAAAGGAATGGCTTCATCAAAACTAATACACCAATCACTCATCGGCTTATACGCACATCCTTTTTGAATACAATAAATACAACTTTCATTTTTTTTATCACTGACCCGTGAAAAGAAATCACAAGCGGTCCGAGCAGAAATATTAATTAATAAAAGGTTTATGATCAGTAATATAGGAAACTTTTGAAAAAGTTTCATCAAAACTTGGAGGTGCGGAGGCGAAGTCTCCGCGATGGACTATAAATACCAGAAGATTATTTTTCTGAGTATTGATTTTGCTGGCAATAGCAAGACGTTTGACAAAAACACTCAAATGAGCTTTACACCGACTAGAATGAATGTTAAGTTTATCCACTACATGAATAATTTATATGAACCGCATCGGGATTATTGGCACATTCGCAGACAGCACCACGGCAAACATTTCAAATCTCGGCTACAACTTAGGAGTAGTAGGTTGGTCTGACGGGGTTTACACTTTTAAAGTGCTTAAAACGGACAATGCCAATATCGAGACTGACGCATTAGCTGGAAGAATTGTTATATGCTTAGAATTTCTTGCGTAGGGCCTACTCCCCCTACAACCCCGCATGTAAAATAAAAAATATATTTTAGAATATATAAAAGTGTTTTTGAGGTTGTAGGAGGTTTTTGAAAAAAAGCTCATACATGGAGAAAATCAATAATGTAAAAGTGAAACTAGTTAAGCAAAACGGAGATGGAGACATGTTGGCAAAAGGACATAAGTTATTTGATGAGCCGTTCGCTAATATTTTTCTTCTCGCTCGCAAGAAGAGCGGTAAGACGACCGCACTGTTCGAAATCCTGAAACGAACGACCGACAAAAAGACCCGCATGGTTATTATTGCCAGCACGATACACAAGGACCACATCTACAAAGAAATGGTTAAGCACTTCAAGAAGAAGGGAAACCCGATGGCGATATATACATATCTGAAAACTGACGGCTACAGTGTGATTGATTACGAGTAAGACAAGCTCAATAAGCCAGACGAGGAGCAAAAAGAAGGTGACATCATTCAGGACGGTAAAGAAGAACCGAAGCCGAAGTTTCTTTATTTTGGTAAAGAAGAAAAGAAGAAGCAAAAGGGAGGAGGAAAACCCCCGAGACCGAGCAAATACATTACACCAGAAGTTGTTTTCGTGTTAGATGACCTCGGCTCAGGCTTGAGAGATAAGTCCGTTAGCGACCTGTTGAAAAAAAATAGACACTACAAGTCAAAAGTGATTATGAGCTCGCAGTATCTAAACGACTTACGACCCGAGGCGATTAAACAGCTGGACTACCTCCTTATTTTTCCTGGTCAGAGTGTTGATAAAATAGAGCTCGTGTATAAGCATCTAGACCTCGGCTACGACCTCGACTACTTCATCGAAAAATACCACGAGGCGACGAAAGAGAGATTAAACTTTTTGTATGTTGATGCGGTATCGGACGAAGTGAGGCGAAATTTCAATAAGCGATTTTTGTAATTTATTATTAATTATTTTTTCCATATATTATAATGGTCGTGAAAACAAAGAGGGTTGAAGTCATTCCAACAGTCGGAAAAATAACAAGAAACTCAAGCACAATGGCGGGAGGAAAAAAGAAAACTGGTCGCAAGAAACAAAAGGGTTGTGGGCAAAAGGGAGGGAAAATAAACTGGGAAAAGGTCGGCAATACATTTAGGAATATTAATAACTATTTGAAAAAAGACAAAACAATCTCTCGCTTCGCTGGTGCTTTGGATAGAGTTGGTGTTCCTTATGCGATATGGGATATGGCAAGCAACGAGGTCGTGGAGCACTTAAATTTTAGTAGGGACAAGCCCCTACAACCCCAGCGGTGAATCAAATAATATTGAAAACAGTTTTATTTTTTTACCTTAATATAATTATGAATAAATTAAAAAAAGGAGGTGCGGAGGCGAAGTCTCTGCGACGAAAGAAATTTAAACAACGACCGCCGAGGATATACAGAACGAAGGATGGTCGGCCATATATCAAAGTAAAAGGCAAACGAGCATATCTAAATTTTGGAAAGAAGACAAATGACTTATGAACACTTCAAATCGTTAAGCTATTTATGAAATATTTAGGAAGACCGAAGAGGGCGAAGACGAAGAAGGAAAACTTACGAAAAGTTCAAAGCCTGTCGGAGATTGAACAGAACACAAGAACCGCAATTCAAGACCACTTAGATAAAGTCAAGCAGGAGAAATATGAAAAGATAGAAGCCATAGACAAGAAGGAGAAAGCGGACATTGAAGAAAAAGACCAGGAAAGGAAGAGGCAACACCGCAAAGAATTAGCCGACATACAAGAAAGACGGGATGAAAAGAACAGAAAACTCAGGAAAGAGCAACGACTTATTGAGGGATTACGGAGAACTAAGCAAGGACTATTAACAGCACCTGTCAAAGAAAAAACGCCAAAAAAAACACGCTCCAAAATCATCTCCAAGCGGAATAACTGATATAACTGATGAAGTAAATAAGCAAGCAAAAGATTTGAAAGACGAAAAGAGAAAAAGAATTATTGATGCTATGTTTACAGATGGTATGAGATTAAAACAAAAAAATACTGGAAAGCCTAAAAATCACGCCGTAGTATCCAGTCTCATAAAAGCAGGCAATGATATTAAAATTATAAAACCAAAAGGTAAAAAGAAAAATTATTCCGAGACATTGAAACAATGGTTATACACTCAAAAATTTACCAAAAACATAACTTCTCCCGATGAAGGCTGGGACAAAGTAGATAAACTTCTAAAATAAAAGAAAACACCACAGACAAAACAACCACCAACCACACCTTAGACAAAACAAGCCGTCCTGATAGTTATTTATTAATGAAGGTTAATCAAGTAAAACAACAGAGTGATACAAGTGATACCTGCGATGGCACTCAAGAAGGTTAAGACATATTACACCACTCTTGACGGAACTCGTCTCCAGCAGTTTGATGTTAAAACATTAGAAAACGAAGACTATATGCTTCTCAAGGATAAGCTGAAGGGTAGTGCTATTCTGAATTCAAATGTGTATCATTACAACTGGTTTCATGTTGATACCTTTGATAACAATCGCCCCCTGTGGGATAAGGATACTGACGGCTATGAGGTGAGCGGTCTAAGCCTTGACACTGAAAGACGATATGAATTTGTTGCGACTACTCCCAATGCTATCCAAAACCATTACACTTATGCTATCCTTCAGCGAAGTGTGCTTGTTAAGGGAATTGAAATTCTGATGTCGTAGGGTCTCCGCCAGCAAGGTAAGAGGAGGTAATTAATTTTTGTTAGTTAATTTATTTTTTAATAATATAGGAATGTCTCACCAGAGAAATTTGATAGCACAAAATCCGAAAGGAGAGTTCGTAAATGTCAAAGTCGAGTATGACGGACACATTGAAACAAATAATATGAAAACCGCCTTTGGAGAAGCCTTAACCAGTTCATTAACTCCAGTCTTACAAGAAATCTTTCCATATACAGTTAATACACGGATATGGACATTAACTCAAACTGATGCGAAAGTAGCATTTAATGAGAATATGGCTGAATTGAAAACAGAAGCGAAAGCTACCGCTAATGCGATAATGGAAAGCAAAAGAAAAATAAAATACAGAACTGGTATGGGAGTTATGTGTCGCTTCACTGCCTTATGGAATACTGATGAAACTAAAGATTATTATTCATTTATTGGTATTGGTGATAGTGTATTAGATAATGGTTTCTATTTTTACAAAACCAAAAATGACGGTATGAATAGTCTCCATACAAAAGCAGGAGTGCCTACCTTGTTTCCACAAGCGGGGTGGAATGATCCGTGTGATGGAACAGGAGATATGCCTAACATGGATTCGACGAAGGGAAATGTATTTCAAATTCAATTTCAGTATTTAGGTTTCGGTGCTATTAAGTTTTCAATTGAGAACAAAAGACTGGCGAATTCCAGCTAGTCCATATGATTAAGTATGCGAATACCAACACTGGTGTCAATCTTCGTAATACAACTCTCCCATTTGTGGCACGAATATTTAATAATAATGCTGGAACTGGAATACAAATTTTGAAAACAGCAAGTTTATGGAGGGACCTAACACTATTAATTCAAGCGTATCAAACGAGGCGGAAGGAAGTGAGCCGGCGAGCACTACTGAAAGCCCAATTCTCAGCATAAAAAATAAATCACTTTAATGCTGGTGCGACCAATTATTCACTCGTTTACCCATCTCTTGTGAGCATATCAAACGAAGATGCTAAAGTTAACATAGTGCGGATTGTGAAAACGAGTGGAGCACTTACGGGGGAGAACTTCGCGGATATTGATTCTAAAACTTCAATAGTATCAAAGGATATCGCTGCGACTGCTCTTGGTGTTGCCGTTATAACGGACGTAATTCTAAAACTGTATGTTAATGCTACTTGTAGCCAGCTAATTGACCTGCGAACTTACGACATACAACTTTCTCCTGGCGAAAATCTAACATTTTTACAAAAGTCTGTAGCGACTGCTAATAATGGAGGAAATGTAAGTGTTATAGTTAATTTCTTAGAAGACCATTGATGTGGATAGAGTGAAAAAAAATCATTTCAATGTATTACAAGTATTTCTTTAGTTCGTCTTTATTACTATACCACGGCTGACGGACTAACCATTCAATATATGGCTTGTCAATCTTTGCGATGTCTTCTATTTTTTTGCCTTTGTATTTACCGAAATGAAAAGTGTCTTTTGGTTGAGAGGCTTTTCTTTCTTCAATCGCTTTTATTTCGTCGTGGATTACCTTTTGAACATCGGCGAGAGAAAATGATTTCTTTTCGCCTTCGATGGAAAGTTTTTCAAACTTCTCGCACAGTCTTGCAAGGGTAGTCATAGTAGAGTGTATATAGTAGGGAGTATAAAAAATAAATTAAATAATTAATATAGAATGAGTGAGTGGATAAAGTTTGTAAAGGCTTACTCTGCTAAGCATAACATAAGCTACGGAGAAGCATTGAAAAAGCGAGCAAAGAATACAGAAGACAAAAGGGAGGCAGTGCTGAGTTGTATGAGGATGTCTATTTGTCTTCGTCTGAACGAAAAGGAGCTGACAAATGGAAACCAGTCGCTAGCAAAGAAAAGTCAACAGTATATGAAAAAGATGGTAAGGCGATTGTAGCATTTAGAGGAAGTGCGGATAAGCGAGACTTACTTACAGATGTCGCATTGTTAAAGGGAGTATTGAAAAGAACTCCGAGATATAAAGAAGAGCAGAAGTTGGTTAACGAAGTCATAAAGAAACATGGTAAAGAAAATGTAGAGCTGACGGGACATTCACTAGATGGCACAATACTAGCAAAAGACTTAAGCCGACAAACGGGGGTGAAGGCGACTACATACAATAAAGGCAGTAGCACGAGAGACCTCATTGAAGGAGTAATTGACCGAGTAGCTGTTAGTAAATCCAAAAGGTAAGAGGGCGAAGACTGCGAAGCTAACCACGAACTACCGAACTAAGTACGACCCTGTGTCGTTGTTAGGAGCGACTGCTGTAAATACTAAGTTAGTTAAACCGACAAAAGGAATACATACAATCAGGAGCTTTAAGGGTAAAGGCAAAAAAAAATAATTATAAAGTTTTTATTGTCAGTTCAGTTCATTTAGTATCCAAACGGTCTTGTTTCAATCGCATTGTCTACAATACCTATAATATTTCTTTTTGTGTAACTTAGTAAAGCTGAATATTTTTTCTAAGTATTCGCTCGTTAATTTTTTCTGTTGTTTGTCTCTTGTTATCTTGCTGTTTTCTACAATAACAACTTTACCAGATTTTTCAATTCGTTTAGCAATCAATTTTTCTTCCTGAGTCTTAAGCAACTCTAACAATTCATTCTTGCCGTTCTCAATAAGGTCGCTGTTTTTAATTCCAAGTCCGCAACTAATAACACTTAACATATTTGGTAAATTTAATGATTTATTGTTTTCATAATTCATACTAAAGCCTTTGACTTTCATACTTGCTTGTTATCTAAGACATATCCATAACACTTTGGCCCGCCTCCGATAAATGTCATAATCTTTGCTTCGTGTAGTTCGTCCGTCCATTCACCGAACAGCTTACCCGTTTTAACATCTGTTTCGCCTTTCGTTAAGTCTGTTGTGTGTATAACACTGTCAGTATCGTGGTATAGAATTCTATTGCCTAGTTTGTCCATCATCTCATATAGTCTAATCCTCGCGTGGCAAGTCGTAAATAAAGCAACTACAATATTTGTTTTCACGGGGTCGCTTACCGCATCTTGTTTGAGGTCATAACTCGCTTCTATTATTTTGTCGTTAATAATGTTTATGTTTATGTTATCAACTGACTTGTCGCTCATTAACTTGTATAAGGTATCTTTGTCTTTTATCATTTTGTTTTGAGTTTTGTTTTGCTTTTCACCAAACTTGCCCCACAACGAGTTTAAGCACAACTTAGCAACCGCTCGCCTTCCGGGGTTTTCTTCTATTTTGTTTTCGTCCATACTGACAATGTAGTTTCTTTTTTGTTCCTGTGTAATACGCCCATCAGGATGTTTAACCTTTAAGAAAGTTTTTATGTAATCTTTGAACAGGCTACTGCTCTGCTCCTTCCAGTGCCATACCTCATATACCTTAATTAGCTTGTAGCCTTTGTCTAAGGCCTTATAGATTTCGGGTGTTGCCCCAAGTGCCAGTTATTGCTCGCTCGTTATCGGTGTGCTTACATTCATCTTTTTGTTCTGTCATTCCGCACTTGTCATAAGTAATACATTAGTTTTCCTCTATCTGCCTTAGGTAAAACGGGATGGAGTAATTTTCTAGGCGGTAGCATCTTAACCTTAGCCACTCCGAAATATTCTATGTTTATAATTTTGTTTTTCATCTCCTTTCTATCGTCGTCGTTACTGGGTCTTATGATTTCGTGGTGTCCGCTAGGGTAAAGGTCGTAAAACATAACGGTCGGATACAGAGAGCATATGTCAACATACTTCGCATATTCGTTGTCGTGTCTTGACTTCCAATACAATGTTAGAGCATCCGTTCTACCTCCAAACATTGCCTCTCGTGGGTTAAGTCCTTCTTGTTCCGTAATTCGTTCATTAGTATCTTCCGCTAGGCTTTCACTTGTTTTCATTAATCTCCATTCACATTCCCAGATAGATACTAGTTTGCTGACTTGTTTGCTTAGTTCTTTTTCTCGTCTCATTGTTGCCTTGTATAGTTCACCCATCGTCTTGTTCTTCTTAGTATTGATTGTATTACCATTAAAGCACTTTGGACATCCATGCCAGAGACATCCGTGAAATTCGTAAGCGGTTTTGTTCTTTTCCCAGCCGTCTACGTAAATAGTTGAACTGCCAATTCGAAACATCTTTTCACCACCATTGAAAGCATGTTTGATATCCGTTTGGTCTAACCTGCTTCTGTAAGCTATCCATTCAACACAAGCCCGAGAGGTAATCCTGTTTTGCTTTTCCGCCTTCAACACAGCAATTGAATTCTCTGGCATAAACTTAGCCCGATACAAAGCCATAACACAACTCGCAATAGTTGTATATTGAAACGGGTAAATACCGAACTCTAGAAACTGCTTTCTAAAATCCATACATCCCCTTCTCAATATATCAACATCGCTATGACAGTATTCCGCGATTTCCTTCCGCATGTCAAATGTGTTGTTTTTCTGGCTTTCATACCATTTTAGGAATTCCGCTCTTTTCTTATCTTTCATCGTGTCGTAGCCATAGTGCTTCTTATGAGGCATAACGCCAACATAATTTTTATTCTTATCCGTATTGAAGAAGTGAGGGAAGAAACCCTTTTTAAGTTCTTTCAATCCGAATGTCTTAGGAAAGTCTGACAACGGCATCGTAAGGAAACTGAGACTATCAATGAAGCGGAATTTCTTCAAAGTCATCATCATTATCTTACCACCCTGATAAATGACGAATGGAGCCTGCCCGCTATCAACTAGCCACTTAAGAATAAACTGACAGTCATAACCGCGACTGTTGTGGGCAATGAATGTACAGCCGTTGTGCTTAGATTCAAAAGCCCACTTACAGAATTCATCAATGTTCTTATGGATAACTGGTTGCTCCTTAGCATCGTAATACTGACTTTCCGCATGATTGACTATGTGCTCGCCCGTGTCCTGTGTAGCTTCAAAGTCAAAGAATATATATTTCTCTGAAACAGGTAATATGTCTTTCTTCACGATTTCGCATTGGTGCTCAAGTGGTTTCAGTTCCTTACAATTACGGAATTTCGCATAACGCATTTGTGTTCATCTTTCTTCCTGTAATTAAGACCGCACGAAAGACATTTCGCTTTGATATCACAGTTCGTCTTCTTGTGGTTGTTGAAACATACAGTGTTTGGAAACTTTCTATTACACGAATAGCAATCAGTCCAATTGCTTTTATCGTTAATACCTTTATAGCCTTTGGTTTCGCAGATATTACAAGTGGATTCGCAGGCATGTCTTTCTTTGTATCGTCTTAGACATAACTCACAGAAGTTCTTTTTACCTAGCATAGACTTCATATTAGTTATCGCATCGTAGTGGTTCTCAGTCTTAAGTATGTAAAGGTTCGTAAGTCGCTCGCCCTTTTCATTAAGCAGGTCCGTCTTATAAACTATCTTAATATCAGGGAATTCAACAATAACGAGATTGTATTTAATGTGATTAGCAAAGGTTTTAATTTCAGGAATACCGCACACATCCTGAATGACTTTCGCTTCTTCGTGCAACTTAATTGCCATCTCCTCCTGTATCTTTCGTCCCATCCTTATTACTTTGAATTTTTCGTGTTTTTCTTTTTTTGCTTTTACTACAACAATTGCTCTGGCTAAGCATATGTTGTCTGTATTATTAATTTGAATTACTCCTCTCTTTTTAATACATCCAACTCGTTAATTATTTGAAGCCTCGTTCCGCCCGTCGGCATTTCAACAGATTTCAAAACGAACCTAAATTTATCCACATTGGTTCCCTTTTCGTCTGTATAAAGGCTTTCGTTGCTTTGAAATAATGCTGACAGTCTTTCTAAAACATCGCTGACAGAAATCTCGTTAAGTTTTTCAAACCCGTAGATACTGCTCCATAGTAATCTACAAACTTGATACTTAGACTTACAATATTACCTTGTCTCTGTCTTTTAACAAAATCGTTCAAAATTATCTCAATAAACTTTACTACATCTTCCATACTGAATGAAGTAAAGTTGCCAGTAAGCTTAACCCAATACTGGCTTTCATTAATGATTAGAATGTGTTTCTTTCTGTCAACGTGTTTGATTTCGTAGTTCGCATACCGCATTAGGTCTTTCACCTTTTCTTTTCTTTCTCTCACTTTCGCTTCAAACTGCGGAGGTAAGGGTGGTGCTACTGGAATAGCATGTTGCTCAAAGTAAACAGCACCTCTTACTCGGTTCAAGTAATTCTGGGCCGTTGTTGTATCCACCTTATACTTTCTTTTATACCCCTCCGGTATTATGTAAAGCCCATCTTGACCCCTGACCCTTTTGATTTCATAATTAGTTCCCTAAATTTGTCCAACCTATACTGAATACCATTGTAAGTGTGTGTCTCCATTGTTAGTCAGTGTATATATAGGAAAATATTTTTTTCAAAAATTAAAATTAATTATCTCAATTGTCTGCCCCCGCCGGTGTCGCCGTGTGCCTCCGTGCCTCTATATATAGGGGGGCCCCTGTGTTTAGATGAAAATTAGGGCGGGGCGGGCGGGCCGAAAAAAAATATTATTATTATTATTATTATCATTATATTGAAATGAGTCCGCAATGACAGTTATGTTCGCGGTAATGACAGAAATTACACCAGTCATCGCTGTCTCGTCTTTTATTAATATTTTGTATCATTCTTTCCCATTCTTCTTTTTTCTTCTTTTCTTCTTCTTGTTTTTCAAGAAACCTATTGTGCTTTTCTTTGATTTCAAGTGTATTTTCTTTCCTGAAATATCAACATCAGAACCGCAATCACATTTGTATCGTCGTTTGTTTTCTGTCATCGTGTGTCTCTTGTTTGTTCCCCTGTGTATCCTTATATATTACCCCTTCGTTTTGTTTAGAAGAAATTTTTTCTGTGTGTATGTTTGATTTCATATGTCTTGCTTTGCTACCCCTATTAATTTCAGCTCCGCATTCATACTTAAATGTTGTATTCTTCCTATTTCTTTTCTTTTCTCTTTTTATCGCTTTTGTTTCATTATCATAATTCACTTTCCATTCATCATACTTTGATTTTACTTTTTCCTCGTGGTATTTCTTTGCTTCTTCCATTGCTTGTTCTTGTGTTCTTCGTTTTCCAATAGTAAAACTCTTAAACATTGTTTTACCTCCTTCTCTCCATTGGACTTTTACCATCGGTCTCTTTTCATTAATCTTTATCATAATACATCGTTTTGAAATTGTAAATCTGCGATTTGTCACAGTTTTTTCAGTGTCGTCGTTTGTCATCCTGTATGTGTCTTTATATATTAACAGTATTATTTTAAATATTAATATTCGTTGCCATTTTGTCCCGTCCGGCCCGGCCGGTGTGTCTCTGTGGTGGGGTGGTATGTATTGAAAAAGTGTGCCGAAGTGGCCCCCTATACTACTGTGGTATCCCATAGAAATATTCCTTTTGCATTTGTTCCGTCTGTTAGTCCCTGAATTCCTATTTTCGCCCCACTAGCATTCGTTACTGACGTTAGTGTGCCAGTGTATGTAATCCCCGCATTCGCAGTTAGTAAGCCACTTGTTGTTAATGTTGTTGCTGATATACCCGCACTTGCCGTTATTAATCCTTTTGTCCATAAAGTTCCGTTTGCCCCATTTAATGACCTTAACAATTGTTCATTAGAATTTTCCCACACAAAACCATCTGTTGAAGCAAAACCAGACCTAAATCTTATAGCAAAGCCTGAAATATCGTTGCCTGCAACCGCAGACCCTCCAGATAGACTTTTACCTGCCGCTGGTTGAGCCATATAAATCTCCCATCCTGTGTTGTCTGCATCCCACAGAAATATACCCTGTCCAGTTCCTCCACTTTTTTTTGAATAGATAACTTGCAACCGCCATCTGCTGTTAATAATCCGCTCGCCGTTAATGCGGTTGTAGTTATGCCTGCGGTTGAAGTAATTGTTGTTCCTGTTATTGTTCCAGCACTTGTTATGTTGTTTGAGTTCATATCCAAAGCACCATAAAACCGCATACCACCAGCATTGTTAAAACGGGCAATGTCAGGTGAAGCACTTTTATTATTCAAAAGTTTGAAATATAAAGACCTGCTCCTTTTACATCAAATGCTACATTCGTGAATACATAACCTCTTTGGTTCGCGGTTTCACTTGTAGCAGTATTTAGAGTAAATAAGAAATATTGATAATCACCTGATGTCTGTGAAAAGAATATATCTCCTCCGTTTTGGTTTAATATCCTCGCACCGTTATATGTTATATTTCCACCATTAATGATAACTTGATTATTAAAATCAGCCGTTTGTGTTAAAGTTAGATATTTTATCGTAGTGCTCGCCCCATTAAATGTTTTACTTCCTGTTATGGTTTGGTCTGTTGTTAGTTTTACATTTTGTACATCTAATGTATCCACATAACTTTTGTTTGCTCCGTCCGTTGTTGCTGATGGTGTGGCTAACTTAATGTTGTTCCAGTTGCGTTTATAATTAAAGTATTACCTGAATATAATTCTACATATGAACCAGTTATTTGCATCGGATACCAAGTCGCTGTTGCTATTTTCTGTGCTGCAATCATTCCTATTTTTGTATCAAAAGGCGATGCCGATGCCGTCAAAAGTAGTAGGATTGGATGAACCACTTACTTCTAAAGTTGATGTAAATTTTTTATTTCCTGCTATGGTTTGGTCTCCTGTTAGTTTAACCACAGAAGTATCAAGGACAGAAACATCCACACCATCAACAAGATTAACATTTGTTATGCTTTGGCTTTTCATATCAATACCCGCACTAGCATTTATTATGTTGCTGCATGTTTTGGTTCCTGCTATGGTTTGGTCTCCTGTTAGTTTAACCACCAAACCATCAACTGCAAGAGTGGTGAGATTAATTCCATTATATGTAGAAGCCCCTGAAATAGCATAACCGCCCATATTTAATGCTCCTGTCATACTGGCGGTGCCGTCTAATCTAATAAAGGGCGATGCCACATTTCGCCATTGTCCTGTGCTATAAATAAGCAGTTGATTATCTGTTGCTGTTGTTGTAATCACATCACTATGTGTATCAATACTTCCACTTGCTGACACTTTCGCGTTGTTGGAGTCGTGCTCAGATAACCAAGTTGCGATAGCCCTATCATTTAGTTGATCTACATTTGTAATGTTTTGGTTGTTCATATTTATTCCTCCGGTCATACTGGCTGTGCCGTCTAATCTAAGAAAGGATGAAGTCGTATTTCTCCATTGACCTGTGCTATAAATAAGCAGTTGGTTATCTGCTGGGAAGCCTGTTATTGTCACATCGCTGTGGCTATCTATACTTCCACCTGCTGACACTTTATTATTATT